>JAWNZC010000406.1:3120000-3302500 GCA_035771165.1 Paragorgia papillata
AAATCACAAAAGTTATTTAACAATTATTCGCCGAAGGCGAGGTGAATATCGTTGTATAATAACCGAGACAAAGTCGTTTTAAAATTGTTAATTTCCTCGTCTGTCGCATTGACAACTTGGCTGGCAGCCATTTTGAATAAACGCTGTAGGTGATTATCGAGAATTAATCCGAAGTAGCTCGACCAATCAGCGCGCGTGATTTTCTATAATCACCTGTGTATTTATACTAATGGGTGTTATTATTGATGATGAGGTATCATTCGATGAACATATAGATGAATTAAGCGGTAAATTAGCTCAGCGCATCGGCCTACTCAGGAAGTTAAAAAATTATCTTCCTGTAAAAGAACGAATTGCGTACTACAATGTTACAGTCAAGTCGATGATGATGTATGGAAGTAATGTCTGGTCCAAAACGTCTAAAGAGAATCTCGAACGTATATCCAAGTTGCAAAAACGTGCCGCCCGCATCATTTTAGGAGCTTCAACAAGAGCCAGAAGTGCCCCACTATTAAAAAACTTGGGTGGATACCATTTATTGAAGAGATCAAGATTAGGAAAGCAGCCGTCTCCTATAACCGTTTGCATGAAAACTGTCCGCCATATATTAACATTCTTCTTCAGACTAATTCTGAATTCCTTCAAAGAACCACTAGATACAGTAATTTTTTAATTCGACAACCAGACACTAGAAGGAAAAAGGAAGGAAGACGATCTTTCTCTGTGATAGCAGCAGAGATTTGGAATGTTCTACCTATAATTTTACGCAAAGCTCCTTCTTTAAAAGTTTTTAAGTTGAATTTTTTTAAATTTAATACGAAATAATACTTTTTATTCTTGACATTTTTTCTAATATTTAATTCAGTATTCATTTATTTATACCATATTCTTATTAGCTTGTAACCTAGTTTTAATTGAGAGCACAAGTTTATCAATTATTTGTAAGGTGTTACCCTCTTGAAATAAAGTTTTTATCTTATCTTACCTTACCTTACCTTACCTTACCTTACCTTACCTTACCTTACCTTACCTTACCTTACCTTACCTTACCTTATCTTATCTTATCTTATCTTATCTATCCTCCACATGTCCCCGTCGTCATTCCTCCATCGCCACAAGACTTGTACAACAGTTGCTAAACAACCTCGTATGAATTTAAATGTAGTGGAGTTGACTTGTGCAGAATCAGCCCCACTTTTTGAAATAGTTTTTAGATTGAAATGGCGCGCAGTGTACTACCACGAAATAAAAATATCTATAAGTATATACAGTAATACTGTATATTGCAAGAACTTATTATACCTGCGTTAAACACGGGTACATGGAACCCGTCGTATCAAACGAAAAAACTATTTCTTTCACATTGGAACTTCCACTTGCAGATGCGGCAGGCTTTGGTTTTTTACTCGGAGATGAACTAAGTTCTTCTTCAGGGCTCTTTGTGTCCTAAGTTAAATAACAAAAAATTAGAGACGTACTGTACAAAAACAATGCACATAAAAATTAAAAATACAAACGAACATAATAGAAGCGAAAATTTGTGGTAACACCACTTTATCACGTCATATAAACAAAACAACTAAACAACCAGAATCATGTAAGAACACAATGGCGTAGTTACGCGTGCATGCTGACGCTTACCCCCTAAATTACACGATGAAATCAGGCTTGTTGATCGGCTAAACGGACTAGGGCCGACCCAAATTATGAAATTGTTCCGGTTGAGTTATACGGTGTATTTTTGGCAAACTTTTTACAAGTTCTCGAGTCGTAGGAAACGATGTTATCAACATGAATTATGGGTAGGAAATGTATTATAATCCCCGAGCCCGGGCGTAGGGCCGAAGGCCCGGAGCCCGGTGAGGGTGCTAATCTCGACATGCGTGTAGTCCACTTTACACGCGTGGAGAAAAAGCGAGGGAGACGAAATCTGGAAATAGTTTTATATATATATATATATATATATATATATATATATATATATATATATATATATATATATGTATGGCACGGTGTCACGCGGTAAGAATAGTTGGACACTGGTGACTAGCGACGAAGAAAACTATAAACTCTCAAACAAATAGTGTTTTGCTTTCGTTTATTTAAACGAAACGAAATGAAATGGAGCACGAAGAAAAGGATACAAACAACCCGTTTAATATATCTTGAAGAGAAACCAGAGAACTTGAAAAAACCAAACGCCGTATGGTAAACAAAAACTCGATCTGCAGTGTATGTAACCCTGGTTTGAAGACATTCCGTGAGTCCATGGTCAAATTAATCATCTTAAAGTGGTTTAATAACGGTAGGATTCTTGTTGTTTTCAAGTTTTCGCTTAACCTAAACAATATTCAGCTTCACGTTTTCGTGCTTTCCCTTTGCTCATCCAAACCATAAGTCAGCTTAACTAAAGCTAACTTAAAACACTACCTTTAAGGCTTATATTAACCGTGGTGGACGTGCATGCACTTTTTATTATTAAAAATACTCATGGGCTTTGTTGGTTTTCTTGGCTGTGTTTCGACTGAAACGTCTTTTGAATTCTTCTTTCTGAAATCCGATTCTACTGAATTGTTTTTATCTCAGACTCTATTATAAATGTAATTTCTGAGCTGTTAATAAAATGTACATGCATAGAGAAGCCATTTAAAGGCTTGCTAAAATTAATCCCTTTTGAAACCTCCTAAAAACAATATATTTTTTACAACCAGAATTTAATAATGAAATCTAAATTTTGCTTTGATATGTTCAACTTTCATTAAATGATTTAAATCAGTTTTCTCATCCTATCGACCTATCCATAAATTGTATAATTTAATATCCCAAGGATTTAACATCATTTGTTTTTATATCTGTTTGTTTTTGTATTGGCTGTATATTAGGAGTGCTTATTTTAATCAGGGGGTGGGTGGGTGGGTGTTTTAAAAAAGAATGTAAAAGCGGGCGAGGGGTTGTTGCGTTCATGTATTTCTAGTTAATGTTTGTATTTTATTCGGCGCATGAAAAGCACACCGTCTGCATCAACGCCGTAGTTGAGTCGTATTATACGACCGGGCTCGTCGTATTTAATGGCTCTGTCGAACTTAATGCAAGTGCCGTATTTAATGGTTACAAACGGCATATTTTTCATGAACTTAATTCTACGGCGCATGAAAAATACGCCGTTTACCACAGGCCTAAGTGGCTAAATTTCGTGTGAAATCGTATAATTTTTTTAGGAAGCAGTTTTGATCACGTTCGATTAGCAGAATATCCAAAAAAACTGTCGAAATGGTGCAGGGGTGGAAAAAATAGCGGACCATGGGACCATTGGTCCCAGAACTTTTTTTAGGGTCAGCAGAAAGAAAAAAGGAAAATAAGGAAGAAAAGAAGGGAAAAGAAAAGAGAGGAAAAGAAAAAAAAAGGGAAAAGAAAAGAAAGAAGGAAAAGAAGAAAAGACAGAACTAACAAGCTGTCAAATTGAATGCTATATTCTATTAAACACCCACAAGTTGAAGTTGTGATTGTTATTTGTTAAATATTTTATTGTTGTTTATTCAAATAATACCCATAAAGCAATAACTCTACAAGTTACACAACAAGAGACTTCAAAAGAGATGTAGAGAGATTCCATGAAGTATACTGGTAAGTGGTATAGTTATATAGATTAGGTTTTGACAAAGAAAAAGGCTTTTAAAACAATAAAAGTAAAACTGAAGACTCAACAATTGTTAAATAAATTGTATTATACTTTTACTAGTTACAAGTCCTGAAGTCCAATTCAAATAGTCAACTCTTTGAACTAAGTCAACTGGTTCAACTCTTGCAAAGTTTTCTATGCAGCCATGCAAAGATATAACAGTTATTCTTTTACTCCATACATTGCAATTTACTTTTCGAGTTAAAAAGTCTATGCAACACTTTTGAGTCTCAGTCAAAGTTCTTTAGATGGTCTGTGAGGGATGTTCTGTAAAAGTGCCAGTTCTTCCCTTGCTATTAGACTGTGAGCTAGGTTTGGCCCATTGACCCATGGCTCTTTCTATTGTATGGCTGCATATAGAAAACTTTGCAAGAGTTGAACCAGTTGACTGAGTTTTTTTTGTTGATTTGAGTTGGACTTCAGGATTTGTAAGTTGTAAAACTAGTAATGTCAGTATAAATATACATTTATTTAACAATTGTTCAGTACTTCAGTTTTACGTTTATTGTTTCAAAAGCATTTTTCTTTGTCAAAACCTAATCTATATAACTTACCAGTAATACCTCATGGAATCTCTCTACATCTCTTTTGAAGTCTCTTGTTGTGTAACTTGTAGAGTTATTGCTTTATGTGTATTATTTGAATAAACAACAATAAAATATTTAACAAACAATCACAACTTCAACTTGTGAGTATTTAATAGAATATAGCATTCAATTTGACAGCTTGTTAGAGTTACACAGTTGCAGTACAGCTGTCAGCAGTAGTAACAGTACAGTCAACAGTGTCGATTACTCGCAGAAAAGTTTCTTATGTTCTCTTGCGGTCCCAGAAAGTAAAATATTTTTTCCACCCCTGAAATGGTGGAAGGAGCACTTTCTAACACGAATTTCATTTAACATTTATACTTTTGGGTTTTGTAGCCCATTTAAGTTTTTTTCTCGTCCAGCCTAGTTATAGGTTAAATATTCAAGAGCAATTATTTCTATTTTACAGCAATCCCTAGAGCAGTAGGCTATATCCCAGACTAATAGCCTGGTACTCTGGCCAATTCTGAAGAAATATGAGCCAAGTAACCACTATAAAACTTCTGCTTTTTGGCTGTGAGCAGGCATGCACAGACTTACCAAGGGATTTAGCTCTGATGACGCGAGAATGAAATTAGTGGTCAACAATCGTTGTTGTCATCTAATTATAAATACAATCTCCTATATGGTTTCCTTCAATAGAGACCTTAAGATACCCCGGGTTCGGTTTACAGGTTCGGTTTACGGGTACGGGTACCGCCATTTTTGTTTACTCGTAATCGAGACCTTAAGATACCCCGGGTTCGATTACGTGTAATCTACCCGTACCCGTAGTTGTATGTACGGGTAGACCATGATCTACCACGGGAAAACGGGTAGATATTACAAGTAAACAAAAACGGCGGTACCCGTACCCGTAAACCGAACCCGGGGTATCTTAAGGTCTCTAATATCTGTATCACGCTCGCTTGTTGTCTTGAGATTTGTCGGTGAATCTCCAACCCTACGTGCAATCTTCCCCACATAATTTCTTTTCATGTATTCTTGTCAGAATGAGATTAAAAAAAAGCGTATTGTCTCAATGGACACTTCTATAAACCGCCATCAACAATCTCACCTTATCACTTGGTGTTGGTCTGGACCTCTTTGAGGATGGTGAAGTAAGCTTGCTCTTGCTGATATCTTTATCACCTATAGCAGCAAAAGATATATAAAAGGGGAAAATCCCCACAAAAACACATGAATTATAAAAAATTAATAAAAAGAATGCACTGTAACTCACATACAGCTAAAAATAGTAAATGTAACATAAACACTTACTAAATGTAACATAAAAACGTCTTAGCGTTCCAAACAATAGAGGGGCAGGTATGCATGCAGTTGTTTTAATGAGGTAGAGACAGGATTACCTACTTAAAAGCCCAATTATTGTTGTTAACAAGAAAAGATACTACAGGACTGTGCAGGCATACATATATATTCACATTGGGAATTATAACAATTGGCAGACATATGTTTGTCCACAGAAAATGGCACCGTGTCCTAGACCATTATAAAAAAATCCTTTGATTCGAAAAATCAAATTTAATTTGGTCCCTCAGTAGAATTGAGAAATATTTCTCGGGATTTCAGTTTGTCTATTAACGCTTCGCCGTCAACTACAGTATACACAGTATAATATTTTATTGTCTAACAAATTCAGACAAATTTACAGCACCAGTGGACGATCGAGAAATCAGATAATAAGAAAGGAAATAGATAACTAAGATTGTAAATGCCATGCATTTTGTAAAATACTAACTTCACAATAAAGTTATTATTATTATTATTATTTTATTATTATTATTATTATTATTATTATTATTATTATTATTATTATTATTATTATTATTATTATTATTTTTTATTATTATTATTATTATTATTATTATTATTATTATTATTATTATTATTATTATTATTATTATTATTTATTATTATTATTATTATTATTATTATTATTATTATTATTATTATTATTATTATTATTATTATTATTATTATTATTATTATTATTTATTATTTTTTTAAATTTTTATTATTATTTTCAGCAAAAGGAACATTTTGAAACTCATCTTCGTACCCAGGGTCTTATCTCCGCTCCCCCGCGCTGCGAAAAGACCCTGGTTGGGGCTGGTCACGTGTTTCGAGGGCAAAAATATAACTTACTGGGGGTGGGTTATTTAGAAACGTGGATAAACTGAACACGAAAAGACAATGTTTTTATAATGGATTTATTTTATTCTGACAAGACAAGGTGTACGTTTTATAACTGTCAAGAAAGCCAGACTCAGAGTGCATGCCCAAATCGATGTTTATTTACGTCAGTTTACTCAGTGTTGTGCGATGCTGCAAATTGTATGTAGAAACAGAAGTCGCCGTCCTGAACTCGAAGGCCTCTATGTCTCGATTGGCTTTTTGAAATAGTAAAATACGTGTAAATCTCTCCGGTTGATTAGCGCCTTGGGTTTTATTCGTCGAAGTCTACCCGAATACACCGCCAATTTTTCGTTAGTCGCTTTGTGTCCCGCCGCTTTGCCTTTGTTGTTTTTTATGTGCCAACTGTCAATGTTTTCAAGCGTTTCGTTGCGCGCGTCTGACTGTTTGCGTTTATACGAAACGGTTGCCTAAAAAACAAAGACAATATCAGTAAACTATATGAACATTTATAGAATACATGATCAAGGTGATATTTAAAGGTAATACAAATGTGCCTGAGTTGTTTAAGGAGTCTGAACGGCGAAGTGAACATATTTATTATAATATATTGAACTCAGTTGAACGGTGGTCATGCCATAATTTGGATCTTTCGGAATTTAACGTTTATAACGAAGTATTTTCCATAATTTAGGAAACATAGAACGGTATAACATTCGCGCTGCGGATTCAGTGGTGCGTTTTGGCTGTAATTCTGTAAAATACAGTGACAAGAAAAACATTGAACAAGCAACAACTAGCGCGCGATATAATACTGTAAAATGTTAACAATAGTAAGTAAAACGCGATACCGATAGGTAGACAACTTTAGTGAAATTGAGGCTAGCAATTAACAGTTGACAACATGAGCTTGTGGCTCCTTTTATGAATTATGATGAATGTTATTAAATAAGGTTGGCTCAGTTTAAAAATCAGCAATATAGTTCAAGTATAAGTGCCTACTTTAATACACCGGCCCGCCGCTGCACGTTACGAAACGGCATGAAATTGTTGTATGCGATGTAGAAATTAAAGAAATAGTAAATGTGATGAACTAACCTCTTGGAATTTCTAAAGAACAGAATAAGAATGTAAAGCCTTGTTGACAGCTGCAAGCCCAAGGTGTTGAATCTGTATATGAATTCCGCGAGCGTTGGCCGTTGCAAGAGATGCAGTGGGATAATTTCCACACTTTCTTTCGAATGGAGGTTCAAACGATTGTCAACCAAAATAATTTGTGAATTTCGCATAGTCTTGATTCAGTTGATTGTAAGGAAATTTAAATCCGCTTACTGTAAAATTTAAAATCTTCAGGCTGCTAATATCAGATCGCTGATGAGTGATGACTGTAGAAATCCATTCGAAGAATATAGAATCTCGCTGCTCGTCGGATTGAACGACGGAAGGCTTTTGTAGAAGTTCAGAATTGTAATTCAATAATACCAGATTGTTATCCATGGAGTGTTTAATTTGCGTAATGAGCTTTCCTCGATATTCAGAGCTCGATATTGTAAATATTCTTGATTCGAGATACTGCGACAAATTTTCAAAACAACCACCCGACCCTGACAAGAAAAGTTTGTAATCTCCCATATTCTGGGAGACACGTGACCAGCCCCAACCAGGGTCTTTTCGCAGCGCGGGGGAGCGGAGATAAGACCCTGGGTACGAGGATGTTTAAAACTGTCAAATTTGTAAATTTATCAATCAGTTCCTTAGGTGTTTTCTCAAAAGAATGTCGTACCTTTTTGGAGATGTTAAACGATCTAGGTCTTGATAAAAAACACCAAAAAGACTTAATGAACATTTGAAGATACATTTTAAATTCAAATTTTTCTATATAGTTGTAAACAATAAATAGGTTCAAGTAGTCAATTATAAATTACCTTAATTAGTGAGATTTATAATTGTATATATATATAAAGTATTTCAATAAAGTTTCCATTATTATTATTATTATTATTATTATTATTATTATTATTATTATTATTATTGTAAACGTAACAAAGAATGGGATGACCCGACTTTAATATCATACTAATATTTTTATACAATATAGTGTTAATTCAAGTAGACAATGGTAAACTACCTGTAAAAGAGAGGTTTATCATTGTAGTATACGTAAATCATAAACAAATAAAGTTTCCATTATTATTGTGTTTAATATTGGTACGACCGTAATTTACTTTAACTACCGTTGTCGAGTACTCTTAATAAACTGAACTTTAATAGCTCCATAATCTCAACAACATAAAATCATAGTTAAGATATCCCGAGCATGTCCTCACAGCTCTTTTATAAGCCTCGTGTTATGACGTCACTAATTATACTATTATAATTATGCTAATTATACACTACATCCTCCCTCTTTCATATAAAAAAAATTGCCTAGATGTGTACTTCTAAACAATATGCGGGTTGTTTTTTTGTTGTTTTTTTCCCAACGAACAAATTCAAGTTCCTAAACAACTATAACAAATTAGCTATTATGTACTTCCTTCTATTATGTTTCTATGTCGGTCTAAGTGTACAACTCAAAGTCTTTGAACTTTGGATTAGGCTTCCTGGGTCGAAGTGATCTTCTACAACTTGTACTATCTTGGGTCTGAGAGTTTCCTGAGAGTATCTACGGCTGTTGTAGTTGCTGGTGATCTGCGGCTGTTGGTCCCTTTGAGCTCACGGCTAACATGAATGCTCTTCGGTGTTTGTACTGGCTGAGTGATCTCATCAGGTGGTAGTACAGGAGCCTTAGGAATAGTTGTAACTGCGACTGGAGGTGTGGGAACACTTTCTTCAGGATCAGACAGCTCTCTGATTTCCGAATGTGAAAACTGTTTCTTCTGCATTCTTTTCCGTTGGCTTCTATTATGTATGATCTGTTGTTTTCTTTTCTCACCACGGTTCCTTGAGTCCAGTTGGGAGACTTGCTTTGTTGATATTGCTTCTAATGTGTTCTCCAACCACCAATGGGGGCAACGGTCTTGAAACCTGGTCATAGTATCTCTTGTTTTGTTGTTTCTTCTTGATGGTGGCCTTGATGATGTTCTTATCACGTGAGGTTCTAATAGCTCCGCTTTAACTGGTAGGGCTGTTCTGGTTCGTCTGGAGAACAGTTTATCGTTTGGTGATGCCAGTTCATCTGGGGTGTTTGTGTGTTCCAGGATCGCTAACCAAGGATCATCACTCAATTTCAGTATTCTCTTTGCTTGCTTCACAGCTGCCTCCACTGTTCCATTTCCTTTTGGATAGTGTGGTGATGAAGTATGGTGTTGGACTTGGAAATTCCATTCTTCTGAAAACGTCTTGTATTCGCCGCTGGTATACTGGGACCCATTGTTTGAATTGACGAATTCTGGGACGCCATGTCGGGAAAATATCTTCTTTGTGTGTAGAACAGTGTTCTGAGCACTAGGATCTGTTACAGTAGTTCCTCAATGTCCCAGTATTTTGTCAGGTTGTCAACGACGATGATGTAAGTGTCTTTCCTCACAGAAAACAAGGCTGTGCTGACAAACTGCCATCGCCGCTTTGGGATGGGCTGGCTTTGCACGGGCTGTCTGGTCTCTGTCACAGTTCTCGCAAAGGTACTTGATGTCGTTGTGGATCGTTGGCCAGTAAAGTGAGTCACGAGCTGCTCTAATACATCGTTCAGCTCTAAGGTGAGCACTGTGTACTTGCTTTAAGATTTGTGGACGCATCACTGTAGGGATAAGAACTCTAGTACATCTGTAGATTACCCCTTCTTGCACATACAGTTCGTCTCAATACGGCCAATATTCTCTGATGGTAAATGGCACTTGGACTTCCTTTCTGGTATGAGACTTCCAGATGGTACTTCTGAAGTCTCAACATCATGCGTTGTAATCTCTTCGGCGCTGCATGAGTTGATGCTCTTGGCCAGGATCGTCTCCAGTGGTTTATGGTCTGTAAAGGCAGTGATCTTCGTTCTTCCATGGAGGAAGTGGTCAAATCTTTTGCATCCAAACACAAGACAAAAGCGTTCCTTTTCAATCTGGGACTATCATCTTTCGGATTGAGTTAGAGTACGGCTGGCAAAAGCTACAGGTCTTCCATTCTGTAACAATACCGCTCCCAGTTCATACCAAAGTTACTTCTTCTTCCAAATCGTAATACTGCAACACCGGTGGCTCTGAGATCATTTTCTTGTGCTTGTTAAATGGCTCTTCATGAACTTGTGACCATATGAACTTCACACCTTCTTTTGTGAGGTTTCGGAGTGGCTCTGACACATCAGACAGTTGTGTTACAAACTTTCCGAGGTAGTTGATCATTCCCAGCAGTCGTCTAACTTCCGCTTCTGCTGTAATGGCTTCCACTTTGGCCGGATCAGGTAACATACATGTACATGTACCATTCGTTGTTAGAATGTGGCCACTGTACTTCACGCCCTGTTGCTTGAATCTCAGCTTTGCTTTATTTAGTTTGAAGTTACGCTCTCGACATCTGTTGAGTAAGACGCCGGTCATGGCTTTCAATGGCTTCTTCATAAGTGTCTCCACTTCCGTACACAAGTAAAGCATCAGCAATGGTTTCTACACCTTTCATATCTCCTATGACCTCATGTACATGTCTCTGGAATTCTTCTGCTGCACTGCATATACCAAATGGCATTCTAAGCCATTTGTATCGCCCAAAAGGAGTATGAAACGTTGTCATCTTCGCTGAATTCTCATCGAGCTTTACTTGTAGGAAACCATCCTTTGCATCTAACACTGTGAACACCTTGATTTCTCCAAGTTTTGATGTGACATCCTCCATTGTAGGTAGGTGGAACTTTGGAATCTTGATGTGTTTATTCAGTTCTCTGGGATCAAGACACACACGAAGTTTTCCAGGCTTCTTCACATATACAGCACTGACCCAGTCGGTTGGCTCTTCTACTTTGGTTGGAATTTATTGCTTTTCCATTTCCTCGAGCTTCGCTTTCAACTCATCACGGAGGGCCACTGGTACACTTCTTGGTGCATCTTGCTTAGGAATTGCTTCATCTTTCAATCTTATAATCTCCTATATAACCAAGTCCGGTGAACATATCCTTGTATTGTATTAGTACATCTTCTTCGGCCACCTCCTTGTTGTCTGTTAACGAATTGACCAGCAGTTCATCTTTCAACTTGATGAGACCCAGTCCTTCTGATGTTGGTCCTGACAACAATGAACATGGTGCATCTTTTATCACCTGGAAGGGTACTTTGGATAGTTGCTGTCCTCCTATCTGGATGTCCAACGTGACTTGTCCTTCAGGAACAATTCTGTTTCCATTGTATGATGTCAGCTTGGCATTACTTCTCTCAAGTTTGGGTGGGTCTTTAAATTTCTTGTAATCGTTCAGTTTCAGACAGTTGGCTGCTGCTCCATTGTCAATTTGCATCTTGATTTCTGTCCAATAAGATTTTTCTTTAGCTTTTAGCTGTGGTTGTACCATGTAATACTTTACTTCTTTGAAAGCATATACAGGATTGCTGACCAAGTCTACATCAGAGTCTCTATCCGAGTCTGCATCTACTTGATGTACATTCTTTGATGTTTTCTTCTTATTGGGTTGCTTTGGGTTATGGTCTTCTTTCTTCAAGGCTGCTGATTTGCAAACTATAGCAAAATTCTTCTTCTTGCGGCACTTGTTACACTCCTGTCCAAATGCTGGGCATTCTCTTGGTTTGTGGCTTTTCCCACAGTACTTGCATTTCACTGGTGTCTTTGTTTCCTCAGGCTTCTTGTAAGAACCTCTCTTCTTTCTGAGTAAGTGTATTGAAGTTTCTCCTTCACGTTCCATCTGTTTACGTTGACTCTTAGATCTTTCAGCAGCTCTAACTACATCCACAGCAGTGTCGTCTAATGTCAAGTTCTTTTCTCGAAGCAATCTTCTTCTTACTGCAGGATCTCTAATGCCAATGACTAATCTGTCACGCATAAGCTGATTAGTAAGGGTGCCATAATCACATGTTGTTGCTAGTTTCCCTAGCATGTTTAAGTAGTGATAAATGTTTTCATTTTCTTCTTGACCTGCAGTGTTAAACAAGTATCGTTCAATTATTGTGTTCTTTTGTGGTTCGAAATAATTTGATAGAGCTTCCATTACACTATCTGAATCAGTAGGATCTGTAACCAATAGGTTTTCAGCTATCTGATTGGCCTCTCTAGATCAGCCAAGCACAGCGCAAAGTGTTGCTAGAATAACATTCTTGGCTTTCTTGTCTAACTCAGTGGCTATTTTATAATTGTTCCAACTCCTCTTGAAAAACTTCCAATTTTCTGCTAAATTTCCTTTCATATTTATAGGTGGAGGTGGCGGTATCTGACTATAGACTGGCGTGAAAATCACGATAAATATAGAGTTAAAGCGCTAACCTTCAATTCCAATGAGGTGAAACGCACAACACCACAGCAGCTGGTTTCTATTATCGCTTTATGTGTCTATTACAAATGGAGTAAACAAGATTTGGAACTACCTTTCTTTGTCCTTCGAATCTGGGCGGAGTCTAATACTTGTTGCTTCGGCAGCGTCTCTTCTTCTTCTTCTTCTCCTTCTTCTTCTTCTTCTTCCCCTTCCTTCCCCTTCTTCTTCTTCTTCTCCTTCTTCTTCTTCTTCTTCTTCTTCTCCTCCTCCTCCTCCTCCTCCTCCTCCCCCTCCTCCTCCTGCTCCTCCTCCTCCTCCTCCTCCTCCTCCTCCTCCTCCTCCTCCTCCTCCTCCTCCTCCTCCTCCTCCTCCTCCTCCTCCTCCTCCTCCTCCTCCTCCTCCTCCTCCTCCTCCTCCTCCTCCTCCTTCTTCTTCTTCTTCTTCTTCTTCTTCTTCTTCTTCTTCTTCTTCTTCTTCTTCTTCTTCTTCTTCTTCTTCTTCTTCTTCACTTCAGTTTTCTTTTCGGTAGGTTTGTTAGCTTGGCAATTTCCTTACTTGAAACTAGAAAAAACTCACTCCTGACACCATGTCGAGTAATCTTAATAAACTGAACTTTGATAGCTCCATAATCTCAACAACATAAAACCATAGTTAATATAATATATGTGTGATTGGCAGCCAAAACTGCCAAAAAAACTGCCCCACCAACTTACGCTTATGGAAATTATGTTAGTCTACCTGAACTACTTGGTACATCAGGATCATCTTTTTCTCCAGTATCATACAAGAAATCTGAGTCCGCCACCAACATACGATTGTACGATGTCGACTGAACAAATACATCAAAGTCATCTAACTTTTCACGATCTAGTTTGTATTTGGACGTTGCTTTAGGAATTCCAAGAACATCGCGTACCTTGTAGGAATTAAATAAATTTAAATTAGCAATTGTTTCATTGACTTTCAAAAATATGTGGAAACAATATGTTATAAATACAAAATATGGATTGAAGTAATTAGATGAGTATTTATAAATTGAGGAATTATAACACCAATAATTACATTACAACACATATTACCCTATGTACATTACACACTACACCACACACGACACTATGCTAAACTATTAGTTATGCTGCCACAAAATAAGTAATCAACTAGAAGACCAACTCGGTGCCTTTGATGCTTATCTTCTCGTGCATGTTGCCGGCTGATCTATCTCCGAATAGTATATAAATATCGCCATCCATCGCCACGCTGTAAGTTCCACCAACATTTTTTACCATTCCACATCTCATTGCGTTGCTATCCTACGCCATCCAGGTAAGTTTCACAGTTCACAGGTAATTCTTTGACCTTAAAAAGCGCCGGGGGAACTTCCCAAGATGGCTTTAGGTGGCGTACTGTATTGTAATATAGCATCAGTACTAGTAATGCAATATATTTCGCAAATGTTAGACCTTCTAGTGGATTTACAATTACAGTATATGACGCTACACTGCACTGCACTACACTGCACCACGCTATGCGACACTATACAAATACTCTGTAGATCACAACACATATCAGTCCAATGACCACTCTATTCCATAACATTCCAGTCCATTAATGTACGTTCCATTCCATTTTCTATTCCAGTCCAACGACCAACATGTTCCGTTCCAATCCATTACAGTACGTTATACTTCACTCCGTTCTACTCCTTTACGTTTTTTTCACAGGCATTGTATTTGCTTATGGATAGTATTTGACTCCCTTTTCCACGGTGGGAACTATACAAAAAGGTCTATTATATAAAAACTATATTTATTGCTTAATAAATAAAATGACATTTTTTCTCTTGTATTGTTTAACCGTTGCGGCAAAATTAGGAAAGACTCGAATAAAATGCGTTCTGTTCATTTATCTAAATTTATGGACTACATAATTTGACTCTGTCATTTTCTCCGCCTACAAGTTTAATCCTTTTCTCAGCAATTTGACCACGAACCAAATCAAACTTGATTCTATTTTAGTAGGTTTTTGGCCAGATGTCTATTCGATCAAATCAAGGCTGCGTTTGTTTAGCACTATTCCGGAATAGGAATAGCAGAAATAACGTACCTCTTCTTAATCTAGAATACTCAGAATACATTCTTTAGGCTCTTTAGATTAACCAGAATCGTTTTTATCGTTTGGAAAACGACAGGTTAGGCTAATCAGTAATATTTCAGCAACTATATATTTATTCTGAAATAACAAAAACGAATGCACCCTAAATACAAGACACATATTAAAATAATCTGAATTGGAACGATTGTTAAGCCTATATATTAGTTTGAAATGCACCAAGCAAGACAGTTATTTGTCTCAACAAAATGTGTTGTTTTAACTGCAATTCGTCGTTACAAGGGTGGGGTGGGGTGGGGTTGGCAGTGGTATATGGGTGTGAATCTCAGAACTAATTCTATCATAGAACTTTGTACTCGTTTTATATATTGTTTACTTGATATTCTTGAGCTATTTTGTAATACTGACAGTAATTAAGTTAATAAATAAATAAATAAATAAATACTGTAAATAAATAAATAAATACTGTAAATAAATAAATAAATAAATAAATAAATAAATAAATAAATAAATAAATAAATAAATAAATAATAAATAAATAAATAGATGATTGCTATCTCCAGCAAGAGCTTTCTCACTCTTTGAGCTTTTCTTTACTCGTGCTTGCCTCCAGATGTTGTTTCGGCTGTAGAAGTGGCAAACGTTGTGGTCATTAATTGTTGCTCCTGAGCAAACCTATGTAATGTGCAAACTTTCTCTCCCATTTAATTTGAGTTAAAGTTGTTTGTCTTTTCTAGAGGAAAACGCACTACGATTCCTTACAGTACATTATATGCGTCTTGTAAACGTTTAATAGTATTCAAATGCATGATGCTCAAGAGACAACATGGTGCATAGCTAAAACAACAAATCTTGCACATGAAGCAAGCAAGCAACCGACCAACCAACCAAGCAACCAAGAAAACAAGGAAGGATGCCGATTGGCGGATTTGTCCAATTCACAAATTTCACAGGTATACTGTATATTCGACACTGGCAAAGATAAACATCACGTTGCGCATCATAATTACAAGTTTCCCACCATGGCAGTAGTAGTCAGATACATGTAGTAGATTTTTTGCTGATTTTTTGCATTTTATATATTACTGAAAAAATCAATACTGTAGTTGACATACATATCTCCAGTTTCTAAATAATTATGAGTTGTTAAAATATAAAAAAACCCATGATAAAATCAGCTATATATTTATCATATAATGTAACATTAAAGTTTTTGATTTATAAATCGCATGACAGCTGTCACAAATAAGAAACATTTACCAATTCTTATTGGTTTTCTGGACCAGTAGTGGTTTGACCATTCTGTGTACCCATACTGAATGATCCATGCCTGTTCCAAGCTACACTGATGAGCTGTTGTGCAGGGAAATGTATGTCAGTTTGCAGATTGATTATATAACAATTAGTCTTAAGTAATCAGTATTCCTATATTGATCGATGCTCATTCCAAGCTGTACTGATGAGTTGTTGTATAGCAAAATGTATATACATCTGCAGATTGCACATGTATATATGCTCCCACACTTTGATATGGTTATATAAGCACCTATGAATATTTATGGTAACAATACCATTTGAAATGCAAATATGCCACTTGCCTACCTCACCAAGGTATTTGAAACTAGAATACCCTCAGCCCAGGTCTACATCACCACGGGGTATTAATAGGTACAGTACCATATTAATAAATATATCATGAAGTACAAGGATCTTTACAGGGTTTGAGATTAAAATTTTTCAGTGGTATCCCCAAGGGATACCAGCATCTCTGAACTTGGTATCCCAAATGAAAATTTGGTATCCAAATTTTTGATACCAGAAAATACACGGTGCTTCTTAATATCCATATGTTATGAACTAAGAACTTACAATAAACGAAGAGTCATGAGCTTCCCACTTCAATAGACCTTTCCGTGGATAACACGTTGAGAGATTTGATTGGCTCTCGCAACTGACTTCGGACATCCAAAACTTTGGACATTAGCCAATCAGATTTGTCAAAAAGAAAGATCACATGATCCATTCATTTCAAGGTCTATTGAATTGATTATATCTCGGCTGTCAAATACTTTCAATAATCTCATCACCAGACTCAGGCATTGATTAGGCATTTTCTCTCCTTTGCATGGATACTGAGGTCTAACATGAAGAAACATGAAGTAGCTATGGTGCTAAGACGGGAGACCGCTGGTGGGAGGAACGTGGGCAGAAGGTCAGATTTTCACGAAATATTGCATGCCAGCTACAGTACGTATTAACTGTGATTAAACTTACATTATGTTAACGAAAATGGAATAAAAACACGCTGAAATGGGTGCCAACTTCTTTCTGACTTAAAGTAATTTCTATGATATAGTTATCTTTATAGCTATGGTTAATATTGGTATTTTAGCAAGATTTCCTTGGTATCCCAATGGGATACCAAGGTTTCAACATCTGGTATCCAAAATTAAAAACTGGTATTATCTGGGATACTGCAAATCTCGAACCCTGATCTTTATGATATGAAAAGAAACATGAAAACATTTATAATTACAATGTTCGTTATAATATATCATTTATAGACCTTGCACAAAAAATTACCCCACAGGCTTTGCCATTGAGATCCCTCATCCCTCAGAGTAATTTTTTGTGGAATACCCTTCACTCCACTTGATAATTACTTCTCGCTAGGAGAATAATTTGGACAAGGGATTTTCCCAGTAATGTGTGCAGAATGTTGGAAGTTTCTTACGAATTTTAAGATTTTACGTGTGCTGCCCAGCAACAAAATCATTGTTGATGGTTTTCAATCCATCTTCAATCCATTTTCAAGCCAAAATTATTGATGGTTTTCAATCAATCCCTTGGGATGTAGGAGACAAAGATACAATGGCCATGTTGGAGGTAAACATACTGCAAATACAATACTGTAGAGTTCCCACAGTAGTAGCCCCCCAAAAGTAATGGCTACCCAAAAGTAATAGCAAATTTTTGAGACCTCTAATAATTTCCAAAAGTAGTGGTACCCCCAAAAGTAATTGCTACCCAAAAGTAACTAAACAAATATAACTTTTATGTGAAACAGATACCCTATACACTGACATGATTTCTATAGACACGCATGTACATGATTGTAAATCTTAATTTATACTTATTTCTATTCTACTTGTAAAACAAAATCTCTAATACTTATCTCTATCTCGCTGTAATAATTATTAATATGGTTAATAACAAGTGGTTACAAATAATGGAGCCCCGAAAGTAGCGGCCCCTATAGTTTGGGAACTCTACGGTAGCTACTAATGAGATTATTTTGTTAAATTCCTCCAACATGGCCGCCATGATGTCAAGTGCAAACCAAATAAATATTGCAAATTACATTTGTGAATGACATTTAATATCCCCACTATACAACAATACATCTCATGTAAACCATTTATTAAAGACGTTTTCCAATTCCCTTTAATGCCATTTCTATACACATACTGACATACGTGTACACAACGATGACAACAAAGCTACTGTTAAATTTATTGCTTTAAAGCAAATTACACATTTACACTGTAACATATTTATCAACCCAACAAGTGCAGCCGTCTCACCTCATCGCCAGTAATTAATTTCGCATCAGATTTTCTTCGCACTACAATTTCTTTGTTGTCTTGAATGGTTTCTGGTTTGTTGAGCTGGTAGAATCCCTTGCCCGCTGCAAACTCTAAACAATTAGCCTTGAAGAAGTCGCGAATAGAAACGCGTTTCTTTACTTGCAAACACTTGAAGCGAGAAGTAGAAATTAATTTCTTTGGGCTAGCCTTTGAAGTTCGCTTCGGTGGCATCTTCTGTTTCTTGTATTTCAGAATTTGCAACTGCTTCTTTTTAAAATGCTTTCGGCTCGGCTTTCGGTGTATTAAAATGTAAATATTTGTATTTAGTAAACAGTTGCCACGCCCACATTTTCGGGTGTGACGTCATCAAACCTGCATATTCGGGCATAGCCTGGTACCAGGTAACCACTAGGTCCCAGAGGTCCTACGCCGCCCGCTCCCCCCCGAAATGCTGAAAGCGGCGAGAGAACCTCTGGTCGAACTGGCCGTTTCTTTGATCGCTCCGAGCCAATGAAGTCGCTAGGGTCAGATCTTGACCCCATTTTCTGATTGGCTAAGAAATCTGTTAGGGGGGTTTCGATTAAAAAAAATAATTACACAACTACAAGTCAAAGGTGGAGGCGTGAAGAAATATACTGCATCTTGTAAGGCGTTTGTAGCATCGTTATGTTAAAATCTCCGGAGCAAAATTGCAAAACAAAGCCGTAAAGGACAAGAACTAACAAATACCGTTGCTGGTGAACATTTCCGGGTCGTACCTTGTTACACCGAGTTTGCAGTGCGTGAGAGGTATAAATATTATTTCTGTGCGTAGACTAAACTATTATTTCTCTTACTCAAGAAATATTTCTACGTTGCCATACGGATTGGGTGATCGAGTATTAAAATCTGAAAATTAATCTGCCGCCGAACTATAATTTTATATATACACCGAGAAAGTCGTTCAGCAAGCTTTTCAATATTCTCTAGTGGGTTCGCCGTGACATCCAAGTATGACGGGTTTTTTTAAATTTGAATACAGTTGTTGCATTATAAATCAACTTGTTATATCATTCTGTGATTGTAATTTATAAATCCTATCGCTAAATAATTTTATTACGAATATAATGACGGCGTCGTATATAATGCCAAAAGCAAGGCGCCATGCATTTGTATTAACCACCAACGAATTGATAGCTGTTTATTTTTTTTAACTCTTATTTTAACCTCATCCAGTCATCTCATGCCAGTGTCTCATGCATCCTAAAGAATAAAAATCCGTTGTTTATGAACACTCTAAAGAAGAGAACGTGAAGAACAACACTGATTTGAAAAAACTTGCACGGAAAAATTAAAGAATATTTGGCGCGTACGTCACAAGCAAATTATTCACACGCATTGATTCAAAAGAAAACAACGTAAACAATAATGGCGCTTTATTTGTGTCAATTTCTTTTACTTTCCCTGTATAATTTGGCTGCGGCGTATTTTTCTCTCGTGTCATTACATGAAAAAGTTCAAAACGTCTGCTTATATCTTTACCCACTCTAGAATTTTTTGCGTTGTAGTTGTACACATATAAAATTCGGTTTCGTTATCGCAGTTTTTCTGAATAGCAGCGGTATAAAAACTAAAGCGCCATGGGGAAAAAATTCTGCCCTATGGATAAGAATTTTCCTGTTATTGTAGCTTGCAAGTGATTTTGAAACGATCAAACGAATAAATAATTTGATCACTGAAGCGGTCGGGCGAGTCATTCAGCGCAACTAATAAGTCATCCTCGTACCCAGGGTCTTATCTCCGCTCCCCCGCCCCCGCCCACCGCTGCGAAAAGACCCTTGGTTGGGGCTGGTCACGTGTCTCCCAGAATATGGGAGATAACAAACTTTTCTTGTTAGGGTCGGGTGGTTATTTTGAAAATTTGTCGCAGTACCTTGAATCATTGCAAGAACAATAATTATCGAGCTCTGAATATCGAGGAAAGCTCATTGCGCAAATTATTAAAAACACTCCATGGATAACAATCTGGTATTATTGAAGGACAATTCTGAACTACTTCAAAAGTCTTTCGTCGTTCAATCCGACGAACAGCGAATTTAAGGAGATTCTATATTCTTCGAATGAGTCTAACTTTTGGTCGAGGGTCGAGGGTCGAGGGTTGCAAGTCGAGGGTCGAGAGTTGCAAGTCGAGGGTCGCAAGGCGAGGGTCGAGGGTCGCAAGTCGAGGGTCGAGGGTCGCAAGGCGAGGGTCGAGGGCTAAAAGTCGAGGGTCAGAAAAATATGGGGGGAAATTGGAAAATAAATGTTTTAACAATCACCGTTCGTGATCTCTCAACTGCGTATTACCACGGGTGGTATTACTTTTACTACTAAGTGGAAAATTAATAAGGAAATAACAGCTGACATGCTTGTCATATACCGAGAGGTGTGCTCATTGTCAGTGTTGGATATATAACCATAGTCTTGCGTTTGAGGATATTAGCGTAGGTATCACTTATATATCTAAAATATGTCAGCGAAATTGTACAGCGAAGTTGTTTCTGGTAAAGGAAACAGTAGCTCAAGCGAAATCGAAGAAACTTCGACAACTTTTGGTGACTATATGACTTGTCCTTAAGGTAACAAGACGCCTGGCAGGCGTCTCTGGGTTCACTCTGGCTACCGACTACTACGTACAGGCAAGAAACGTTAATCTGTGTGAAGTAGGCATTCATTCTTGCCGCAAGTGCGCGGCAGATACGTTCGTCTTTGCTGTTCATTTTATCATCGCTATATCATATCATATCCGTCAAGTAGAAGTAGTTTTATTTAGCTTGTTATTGTGAAAAGTAATCTGAAAAATGTCACTCATTTCCTGCACATGCATGTCAAGCATCACCAGAAACAACTTCGCTGTACAATTTCGCTGACATATTTTAGATTTACGCAGTTGAGAGATCACGAACGGTGATTGTATAAAACATTTATTTTTCATTTTCCCCCCATATTTTTCCGACCCTCGACTTTTAGCCCTCGACCCTCGCCTTGCGACCCTCGACCCTCGACTTGCGACCCTCGACCCTCGACTTGCAACCCTCGACCCTCGACTTGCAACCCTCGACCCTCGACCCTCGACCAAAAGTTAGACTCTCTTCGAATGGATTTCTACAGTCATGATGTCATCACTCATCAGCGATCTGATATTTATAGCAGCCTGAAGATTAAACAAAGAGTTTTAAATTTTACAGTAGGCGGATTGAAATTTCCTTACAATCAAGACTATGCGAAATTCACAAATTCTTTTGGTTGACAATCGCTTGAACGGTTGAACCTCCATTCGAAAGAAAGTGTGGAAATTATCTCACTGCATCTCTTGCAACGGTCAACGCTCGCTGATACATATACAGATTCAACACCTTGGGCTTGCGCGCAGCTGTCAACAAGGCTTTACATTCTTATTCTGTGCTTTAGAGATTCCAAGAGGTTAGTTCGTTACATTTACTATTTCTTTAAATTCAATTCTACATCGCTTAATTACAACAATGTCATGCAGTTTCGTGAAGCGGCGGGCTTGTGTATTAAAGTAGGAACTTTAAACTTGAACTATATTCTGATTTTTAAACTGAGCCAACCTTATTTAATAACATTCAACATAAAAGGAGCCACAAGCTCATGTTGTCAACTTACTATTGTTAACATTTTACAGTATTATTATTAATATCGCGCGCTGAACGTTGCTTGTTCAATGTTTTCCTTGTCACTGTATTTTACAGAATTACAGCCAAAACTCACCACTGAACCAGCGCAAATGTTATACCGTGCTATGTTTCCTAAATTATGGAAAATACTTCGTTATAAACGTTAAATTTGAAAGATCCAAGAGTATTGCATGACCACCGTTCAAACTTCAATATATTTTAATAAATATGTATTGTTTACTTCGCCATTCAGCCAACGTATATATTTATATTTTGGTTCTTGAGACTCCTTTGTTTAAAAACAACTCAGGCACATTTGTATTGCCTTTAAATATCAGCACTGATATTGTCTTTGTTTTTTAGGCAACCGTTTCGTATAAACGCAATCAGACGCCTGCAACGTTGGCACAAAAAACAACAAAGGCAAAGCGGCGGGACACAAAGCGACTAACGAAAAATTGGCGGAGTATTTGGGCAGACTTCGAGGAATAAAACCCAAGCTGAAGGCGCTAATCAACCGGAGAGATTTACACGTATTTCACTATTTCAAAAAGCCAATAGAGACATAGAGGCCTTCAAGTTCAGGACGGCGACTTCTGTTTCATACAGCAATACAGCATCGCACAACACTGAGGAAAATGACGTAAATAAACATCGATTTGGGCATGCAGTCTGAGTCTGGCTTTCTTGACAGTTATAAAACGTACACTTTGTCTTGTCAGAATAAAATAAATCACATAAAAACATTGTCTTTGCGTGTTCACTTTAGCCACGTTTCTAAATAACCCACCCCCAGTAAGTTATATTTTTGCCCTCGAAACACGTGACCAGCCCCAACCAGGGTCTTTTCGCAGCGGTGGACGGGGGCGGGGGCGGGGGAGCGGAGATACGACCCTGGGTACGAGGATGCTAACAAGTTGTCTTGTCTTGTCTCGTGGGTTGTTGTTTGTTTTTTTCTTGCTCGACTGGTAAAACGGCCAAATTTCTAGACTTTTATAGTTTATTTCTCCTAGCCTGCGCCTCAAACGTCCTTAATAAATAAAAATTTCTATTAGTGGTGCAAAAAGTTTTAACCCCCTGGTCAAGTTAATTAGATTACTGCAACATGAAAGTGAGATTAGTAGCGTCTTCGACCAGAGGTTCTCTCGCCGCTTTCAGCATTTCCGGGGGGGGGGGGGGGGAGCGGGCGGCGTAGGATCTCTGGGACCAGGGTGCATCAGGGCTAAATCCACTTATGGCCAATAAGTCAATAAATATATACTCATAGCCAATAAAAACGCGCGAAAATTCAACCAATTAATAGGAAAGCAGAAGTCTTTAGTGGTTACCTGGCCCCTATTCTTTGATTGGGCCAGGGTACCAGGCTAATTCGGGCACAGCTCGACGGGGCCAGAGCGTTGTAACGATCGATACTTGTGGCCAGCGCCAACTCCGCCAAGCCATTGCCCGGCCAATAGAAGCTGTTGTTTGTTTGTTTGGTTCTTCAAATCAGGGCCTCTTTAACTATATAACTGGCCCAAAGGCCAAAGCCCCCCCCCCCCCAGTGCCTCCTTGAGTCCCCCCCCCCCCCCCCCCCACACACACACACACACGAATTGATTTTGCCCCCCACCCCTTTCTTTTTTTTGCCCCAGGATAGAATGTGTATAGATAAGCAAGTCAGTTGAATATATAGTTCAGTTGTTAAATAGTTTTTATTTTGATAAGATGTATGCGGTGACGAAAAATCTTTTTATAGTTCCTCACAACATTTTCCATATATTACATTTGAAAGTGAACCGGCTGATGAGTTCTGATACAAAGCGAAACAGTCAGAAATGTGTTGTAATATAAACTCAAACATTACGTTTAAAATATGGGTTTATAGGAGAAATGGACAAGAGGGGTTCTTTCTTCTAGGGCGGTTGCATGTTGTTCAAAAGACAATTAGCCTAATCTGGATTAGTGTAAAAACGTGAAGGGGTCGTTCATATCATTATGAGGTGAGCTAGCCCGGTTACCGGGGCTGATTTTATCATTTTATGTCACGAAAATCTTATTGCGACTATTTGAGAAATGCAAAATCACATAACGAACCAAAATTGAGTTTGTTCTTCTGTAGGTATAGCATACCACTATTAAGAACCTCAGGCTGAAATTAAGAATTTATTTATATAAGAATATTTATATAAGAATATAAGAACCTATCGCAGGCTGATTTGGTAAAATGTAGGTTCTTGTTAGCGAGTTTTTACTGTATTATGATTCCTTTTTGTCGCCAAAGAAACATTTTCGTGACATCAATCAGTCGGTAACCGGGCCAGCCCGCCTCATATATATTTATTTATTTATTTATTTTGCCACAAGAGAGTAGCAATTAATAACACAACAAACAAAAGTAACAACTTTAACAAAATTAGGATAAAAAGTGGCAGGATTCTCGCAACAGCTTACGCCAATTACTGCGGTCCCAGATTAGAAAAAAATATATAATAATAATAACTAGAAATACATAAATGCAATAACCCCTCGCCCGCTTTTACATGAATTTTTGTAAATACCCCCTTGCCCTCTTTTCTATTGGGGGCTTGCAAATAGGCTACTGAGCCGAAAAGCTACGCAGGCTACAGCATCTGAAAACATTTTTCAAAAACATTGAATTGCATGATTGAAAACTACTTGGCTGGCTGCCAAGGCTATATTCATTTATAGCATTTCAAATTCCTTTAAGCTATTAACAAAAACAATCTTTCATTTCGAAATCTGAAGTGCTGAAACTGTTTTCACCTACATGTTAATAAATATTTCAACAGCAGTTGTACGTTTTACATAAGAAAAATTGCTCTTTTTCCGAGTTTTATGCCAAATTATGGACAAGCTACGTTAAGTCACAAGTGGTTTTGCAATAAGTAAACTATTTAAAAGATGATATCAAGGCGGCAGCCACAGATAAAAAATACAACAGGCAAGAAAACTGACATGCAATGGATAAGTTTAAAATACTTTATAAGGACACACAAAAAAAGAAAACAAAATGAACATTAACAAGACGCCCGCTAGGCGTTAACTCGGGCTAATGGGCATGGTGATGTGGAGAATGAGATTGGTGGAGGAGGACATGTTAGAAAGCTAGTTAGAAAGCTAGTTAGAAAGCGCACATTTGTTTTACGAAGAACAATTTTTTATTGACTACCATTATAAACTTAGGGACCGTTCATTATTTATCGGGGGGGGGGATGGGTGAGAAATTGCCAAACTTTCTTTCTGTTTTCAGGTACCCCCCAAGCAAAGTTTAGAAATTTGGTAGCCCCCCTGTTTTTATTTGACATAATTTCAGTGCCCCCCCCCCCAACCCTTCAAATCCTGACATTAATCTTAAAACTAACCCCACCCACCCTACCTATAAAACCTCAAAATTCAATTACCCCATTAACCCTAAACCTAACCTTAACCCTAAATATAACCTTCTTAACCCCAACCTTAATTCCCACCGACCCGCACATTTAAACCTTAAACTATTAACCATTCTCCACTACTATTCACCAACACAATACACCAAGGATGGTAAGTCACAACCAGGATCTAAATACCTGAGCCTTATGGTTTACTTTTACTTTACATTTTACAAAACAACACAAAATAATTCCAATTAAAGGCTTTTCTGAATGATTTATGCCAATAAGAAATGTTTGTTTGTATAATAATGTTAATAATGCTCATGCTATATATCGTTCTGTTCTGGGGGAGAGGGTTGAGAGGGGTAGGGATTAAGGGAGGCAGGTACCCTCTCCTCCAGAACAGAACGCCTGCTATGGAGGCTACTTATTGTCATGCGAATAATACATGTTTGAACTCTTGTTTACTTTTCAATCAGACTTTTGTTTTTTAACTTTGTGGTACTAGCTGAAATTTTATTGAAAAGAGTCGAAGAGTCTGATTTTGGCAGTAAATAACAGTATATTATAGTCGGCTAACCAGACTGAACACATAATTTCTTTATGCAAGAAAATAATCTAAACTAATATCTAAACAAAAACATGTTGTGCTCGAACTCAAGACAGGGGAAAATTTGACAAAGATTGCCTACCAGGTGGTGGGTGCTCTGCAGTGGGGCTTATCGACACAAAAAAAATTGAAAATGTCAAATGCCCCTGGGTATGCCCTCCTTCCCCCGGGTCGGGCAAAACATTGATTCAGTTTCAGATTGGGATTATACAATTCCCTCGTTCAGTCGTTCTTTAAAATCACCTGATTAACTTCATTACAACTAGTGATCACAAACAACACCCATTGACAATTTGAAACTTTGACTGCATGATAAAAAATCTAAAGCAACCAGATCTCAAAACACAATTTGTGAAAAGACGATGAATAGTATAAACTAGTATTAAAATGCATGTACCATAGGATTGTTTTTATTTTGTATAAACTGGCACCACAATAAACAATGCAAGTAAAAACAAGTAAACAACAGCGAAATGTCTTTCAAATATTCAAAAACATTGATAAAATGGCAATAAAAGCTTCGTTCAAAAGAGACAACCACTGATCATCTGGAGACAACTCGGCCAAACCTCGGTTTCGCAATTATTAAACATGACTGTTCTCTGACGTCCTTCACTCCTTCAGTTTAAAGTTTCCAATTATTTTTAATACACCTTGATTCGCTGACAGTCCGACTACTCTGACATCTTTGTTTGAGACGACTGCTGTGTAGTGTGCCAAGAAATGGTTTAGCAAAGAGAAAGGCTAATTTGTGCTAAATTAGCATAATTTAGCTTTATTTCAAAAGTTAAACTGGTGTACCAAAACATTGAAATGGTGGTCATACTGGTGTACCAAAACAATGAGATGGTGGCCATACTGGTGTACCAAAACATTGAGATGGTGGCCATACTGGTGAAACAAAACAATGAGATGGTGGCCATACTGGTGTACCAAAATATTGATTTGGCAGCCATACTGGTCTGCCAAAACATTGAAATGGTGGCCACACTGGTGTACCAAAACAATGAAATAGTGGCCATACTGGTGTACCAAAACATTGAAATGCTGGCCATACTGGTGTACCAAAACATTGAAATGGTGGTCATACTGGTGTACCAAAACATTGAGATGGTGGCCATACTGGTGAACCAAAACAATGAGATGGTGGCCATACTGGTGTACCAAAACATTGAAATGCTGGCCATACTGGTGTACCAATTAAACATTGAAATGGTGGCCATACTGGTGTACCAAAACATTGAAATGGTTGTCATACTGGTGTACCAAAACATTGAAATGGTGGCCATACTGGTGTACCAAAATATTTAAGTGCTAGCCATAGAATATTAATGTCGAAAGCCAACTCAGATATGGCCCAACCATTTCAATGTTTTGGTTCACCAGTATGACCACCATCTCAATGTTTTGGTACACCAGTATGGCCACCATTTCAATGTTTTGGTACACCAGTAAGCAAAAATAAAGCAAAATACTGCTTACATACAGCATTTACAGACACAAGTCAGTTCAGCTAAATGACAACTTCGATGAAGATGTAAAACACAGCATGTTTACTTTTCACTTGCAAGTTGGCTTTATCAACTTTCTTTGTTCTTTGATTTACAGCACTTGAGCAACATTTTTCAGCACAATTTAATTAATAACACATGTATTAAAATTGATCGAGAACACATTGATCGAGAATTTTCGTATAAAGTTTTTTCAGCGTACGGTTATCGAGATCGCGGACCAACCTCGGTCTACTATAGTATAAAAAGCATTGCGAGCGTGTTTATCATTAAAACACAAATTAACTTCGAACAACACAACCAAAGGCGTCAGGAGAAGCAAAAAACTCGCCACTCCTGCATGAAAATCCGCCATAATGAAACATCAGCATTTGAGCTGTGACGTCAGAAGTGCCGTTTGGCGACACAAAAAAAAATAAAAAATAACAGAGCCAAAACCTAGACTCGTCTACCATAGTAGCCCGAGTAATAAGATGTAAACCGGGAAACACGAATAGTTTTGCTACTAAATGTTCGTGATTACTGAGAGTCAGAGAGTAGAAGAAGAATACTCAAGAATAAATTATGTTGTTAGTTCAAATCTTTTTGTCAAGAACTATCTTCTTCCAATCTTAACCGCGCATGGTCCATCAACACATCGTTTGTCCACGCGTGTAAAATTACTCCACGCGTGTCGAGATTAGCACCCTCGCCGGGCTTAGAAGAAGAAGAAGAATTATAATAATAGAAATTTGTTCTAGCTAAATACAAGTGAAGGACTCCAGATAAGCCCCGAACTGAGTTGTAATTTGTGCATATTGTTCTCCACGTCCTTGGATCATCTGGGTCGTAGAGCTCGCCCACCGCTGTCTGGTAGTATGACAGCAGACCGCTTTTGAATTCGGAGAACGTGGCTCCTTCTAGCCGCATCTCAACTGGTAAAACGTTCCATGTCCTACACGCTCTTATAAAAAAGGAACGCTGAAAAGTCAGTGCTCTACATTTTCGCGGGCGAAAATGAATGAGATTGGCAGTCGAGCTGGATCTTGTTGATCTTACTGGTGTGTAAGGTGTTGGTATATGGTTTCAGGATCAATATTTGTCAGTCCGTTAATAGTTTTAAAAAAAGATCATGTCGAGCTATTGCCAGTAGGTGAGCGGGAGTAAGTTCAGCGATAACAGACGTTGTTTATAGGATGTGGTAGAGCGGAATGCATGGAAGGTTTAAGATTACTTTAGTTGTACGACGTTGAACCAGCTCGACACGCCTGATGAGATCTGCCGACTGCGGTGATCATACCTGGGTCGCGTATACCAGATGCGGACGTACGAGCGCAAGGTAGGTTGTACGAAGAACTGAAGAATCAGTAACCTCTCTTAACGTTCGTCGTAAGCCAAGCATCCTGTTTGCAGTAGTGGTCTGGACAACAACTTGCTTTGACCAAGTTTATAAGTCATTTGTTATCCAGTCACCAAGATCTCGTTCTGCTTCAAGCTTTTCTATTGATTTGCCATTAAGATGGAATGGATATTTCACTGGGATCTTTTTGCTGAAATGGTTTGGGATTGTCTTTTGTTCGTTGAACTGAAGACCAGAGCGCAAAGACCAGTTACAGAACTTCTTGTAGCAGCTCTGCGTCGTGAAGAGATTCGATGGTTTTGAACAGTTTAGTATCGTCAGCAAAGCAAGCAACACCAGAGGACAGCATTGAGCCTGGCAGGTCATTCACATACAACAGGAAGAGTATTGGCCATAGTACTGATCCTATCAACAGCCCCTTAGAAAGGTTTGGATGGATGACGCTTTTATTCTTAAGTTTGAAGTAAGTAAATCAGTCAGAAAGTACGGGGAATAGAACGGATTAACATTTAATTCAGGAATAGTGCTAATCAGCTTTTAAACAACTCACAGGGTTCTTCCCGGAGGGTTGTGGTTAGGTTTAGAGGCAGGGGTCGGGGTTGGGATTTAATTCTTTAAAATTCACGATTATGTTACTACTTCAGATGATACCATGTTCGGTCCTGCACGCTCAGCAAACCTACTTAATTTACGGAATCGGGGCACAGCTCCATGGCCCCAGGCCCTTCGTTTCAGTGGTCAAATGGCGCTCCATTAACACGTCTACATGTAGTTCCATCTGCCGTCACAATGTAAAGTACCTGGAAATTATTAAACGGAATCATAAACGTAACTCAAAACCTAAAATTCATTCAAAATTCCAATATAAGAATAAGGAAATTTCTGACCCTACCGAAATCGCAAATGAATTTTGCAGTTGTTTTACCAGTATTGGGCAGAATTTGGCCAAGCGAATACCTGCTTCACTTGTATCTCCGAAATCTTATCTACAGGGCAATTTCAGTAATTCTATATTCTTTAGTCCAACAACTAAAGAAGAAGTAATTGATATATCTCGGACATTCCAATCGGGAAAACCTTCAGGGTATGATGGAATCAAGATGGCAACTGTGAAACAATTTATCTATGAGATCTGTGAACCTCTTACTTATATAGTCAACCTTTCACTTTCTTCCGGTAGTCCCTAATAATATGAAAGTTGCCAGAGTTATTCCAATCTACAAAAAAGATGACCCTTCCTTGTTTTCAAACAATAGACCCATATCAATTTTACCCTGTTTCTCTAAACTTCTTGAACGATACTTTATAACAGGATTGTTGACTTTATCCATAAAAAAGATATTTTATATATGTATCAATATGGGTTCAGAAAAAATCATTCTACTTGTCTAGCTAAGCTTCATTTGATCGAAAACATCACTTCCTCACTTGATCGAAAAGGACTCGTAATAGGAATTTTCTTAGATTTATCAAAAGCTTTTGACACTGTAGACCATGATATTTTATTTGATAAGTTATATTTTTATGGTATTCGATGATTTTTATGATATTTTATTTGATAAGTTATATTTTTATGGTATTCGTGGTATTGCTTTAGACTGGGTCAGAAGTTATTTCCACAATAGAAAACAATTTGTCCAATTCAATAAATCTTGTTCTTCCTTTCAAAATATTGTATACGGTGTTCCACAAGGTTCGATATTAGGGCCACTCCTTTTTTTGCTTTATATAAATGATCTTTATAATGTATCTAATCTTTCAAAAATATTTTTGGTTGCTGATGATACTAATATTTTCATCTCACACAAAGATCCTACCAGTTTGACCGATTTAGCAAATACGGAACTAAACAAAATTTCCTTATGGTTCAGAGCTAATAAACTTTCACTAAACATTAAAAAGACAAATTTCATCGTATTCAAAACATTCCAAAAGAAAAATGTAATAATCGAACCTCAAAGCATATATAGACAGTAAACAACTCGAACGGCTAATGCAGACTTCATTTCTGGGCGTAGCTTTTGACCAGTATCTTGGAAACCCCATATCAACCATTTAGCTACAAAAATAGCAAAATCAGCTGGTATTATATAAAAAAGCAGATTTCATCTGCCGAAAAAATGTTTGCTGTCGCTCTATTATGCCTTAGTTTATCCCTATTTACACTACTGTAATCTGGTATGGGGGTCAACTTAACAAAAGATAATTGTGCGATCTATTGCTAGAGCAGAATATCGTGCTCCATCTGAACCAATATTTAAGGAATTTAAAATCCTAAAAGTTACGGAAATTAATTCATTACAAAAAGGTATATTCGTGTTTTCGTACTGCAATCATATGTTGCCACGTAGTTATGACAATTTCTTTGTTCCGGATTCAAAAATTCATCATTATACCAGGACTGCTCAATATCTATACGCCTGCATCAATGTTGTACAACCTTAAAATCACAAATAATAACATATCAAGGCCCTATTTATTGGAATTACTTGAATGATAACATAAAAATGTCACCAAACAATCTCTTCTGCAAGACTATTCAGCTTCATGTATCTTACTATATATTATGTGCTAGTTGTATAATATATCTGTATATCCCGTAAATATCTGTATTACACGGATATATATATATATATATATATATATATATATATATATATATATATATGGGATAAATAGAGAATAATACATGGGTGTGCGGAAATATGAAATTTATTTCGAGTGTTGACAAGGATATCTCACGAGTGAGCGAAGCGAACGAGTGACATATCCTGTTATGTTAGAATGATATGATTATATTCTAAATAATCGCAGATAATTTACATTTAAACATAAATAGAGACTTTAACATGCGAGGACTACGACGGAAGTCGTTAAAAAGCAACATAAATTTTACAATTTAAATAAGTCACGGTTAACACGATTAGTTGTATTTGATATTGAAGCTACAATCATGGACAAAAGTCCTTGGGACACCATGCGAAAATCGTCAAAACGGCAAAGTGTCCCAACAATACTGTCCAGGATTGTTCGAATGACGAATTCTTAAATTTTCAATAAAACACAGCTTTTTATCTTTGTAACAGTGGCGTTGTATAAAGAACGAAGTCGGTGTTGAGATTACTCTTGGGAATAAAAATTATTCATTCTTGTTGTTTTGCAAAAACATTTCTTTTGTTTGAAGGACGGTCGTCGCAAAGGTTGACATCGTAGATCTTAAAGTCCCCAATATGTGTGCATGACAGCGTATTGAAAGCATAACCATTAAAAAACACAATTGTTTGCGCACAAGCAAACCACTATTGCAAAATCAGAACAGAAAATTCGATTTCCCCAGAGTCTTCCCCGCCTCGCCGCAACCGCGAGGGAAGACTACTGGGAACGAGATTGGAGAAGGTAATTGTTTGTTGTACCTATTTGGTATTTAGGTTTCTGTCGAATGGAACCAGTTATTATCTTTGGACCAATCAACTGTGTTATTCAGAAACGCGTGAAAACGTTTTTACAAGTTTACAGCTAACAAGCTTCCGCTACTGATAATTGTAAAACTAGTTATCACATTTTTATATCCAACGTTTATAACCAAGTTACCAATACCATTCTGTCTTCATATTCTCCCCCATGAGCGAGGACAACCCGGGTCATCACCTACTGTACCCATACTAAGAAGGCTTCTAACCCAACACCTTCCCCTAACCCTAATCAGTAAGGAGCATGGAAACGAATTGTGATTGGTTAAATCGTTCATATTCGGTAGGTCTTACTGGACAACCGGCCTATGTATGTGACACAGGAAGACTTTTCGGCACAAATTCTAACGAAAACTAAATTCCGTTAAAAGATCCAAAAATGCAGGCCACAAACATTAATCTTGTCGTGGAACGTTGTGTTGCATTATTAATGGTCATGTTTAACATAACCTGAATGTACTAAAATAGAAAGAGCTATCTATAGACTATAGTGGCAAAGGTGGAGGCCTGGGTGGATCAGGCTTTGAGTACAAGTACGTTGCAAACAGCACAGCTGACGCACCAGCGGCAAATTGCCTAAAAGAAACGAAGCAAATAATTAAACACCCAATAAGGGAAAATTCACACAAATCAATGATACGACTTAAGGTGGCTCCCTACGGTAATTTCAATAGGGGACTGGTGACTAGAAATGTATCACCATACGCATGCGTAAATAGCGATCTTGTCGATTTGAAATTCTATGACCGCGTCGACATAGATGTTAGATTTTTTACATTTTTAAATTTTTTTTTATTTTGCTAAAATTTTGTAAATAAGCTAGTAGTTTATAAAAAGTTCTAAAGTATATATAATTTTTAAAAAATTTCATAAAACAGAACTTTTTTAAATCGATAATTTTTATAGCGAAAAATCTGTCCATACAACTCTCTCTGATTTTGTGCATGGATATTCTCCACAACAGTATCTATCATCTCAGCAATTTTTAAGACATGCCGCTTCAATCATGCAATATTTGAAAATATACCAAAGTTCCAACGTCATTATTACCATGGTAACAACAAATCATTGAACTTTTTGATAGATATTATATATCTGCGATAGTTCTGCTATAGTAAGGTCTATATACTTAGTATTTATCTAACAAATTTTTAAACTTGTGAATAACATTAGATAATGAGCGTATGAAATAGCGCGTATTTATTGAAACTATAGGGAGCCACCTTAAAGTGTTGTTTAATGTACGTTCAATCAGAATACATGGGCTTTTCGTAACAAAAAATGGTTTGAAAATGAGACAATCAACAAGCATGCATTCATTCGGCAAACAACCCGAACCCACGAATTCAGTAAAAGAAATTATCCCGGAGTCTTCCCCGTGACAATCCGCCGTTACGAAAACAAGAAACCAAAACTAAAAGGAAGACTGTGGGCACGACATCGAATGTTGTATCTACTAAGCTAGGGCAAACGTCGTTGTCCTACTGTACACATGCCGTCTAGTACCTGTATATTTCCCAAAAGGTGTTGCGACAAAGAAGCAGAGAATAAGAACAGTAATCGAAAGCAAAATAGAAGGAAAGAGGCCTTTAGGTAGGACGTGTATGGCCATGCTGAATCACCTACAGGACGGTATATCATATGAAATGCTGAAAACTCTAGCACAGGATAGAGTATACCAATCAATTTTTAACAATGGCTGTCAGGGAGATACAGTCATAATCTCTTTTACGATGCCCCCTGAAAAAGCTTCCCCTCCGGGAAATTAAAAAGAAATTTAACTCACAGTCACTGTAATGGCATTTGTGGCATTTTTAGACCACTTTGGAGCAAAGTATTAACTAATGTTTTAATTACACTGGACAGTGTAAATTTAAATGAGGTAGCTGAACGTCAAATCGTAGTTTTTTTACAAGTTCTCTAAACGTATCTTGCTTTTCTTTGTCCATGTTTCTTTGAACTCTTTTTGCCTTTGTTGTCTGTCTTATCATTTCGGTGTGAATTCTTTAAACGCTTCATATTGTCTTGATTTGAATGTTTCGTAATTTAATTAACGACGACGATGCCGACGCTTTTCTATGATTCTGAATCTGATGACAACCCAATACTCCGAAAATTCCGACTCAACTACTGTAACTTCCGTCTAAATTTGATTCATGTCTGTCTCTCTAGGTGGATACCAACATAGAGGTCAGAAATAGAACGAGAGGGGGCATTGGGGGGAAACACCAGTAAAACGCGGGTGCTACTTGGACCAGTTCAGATAGTAGGAAGGCTGCCACTTGCACCAGTTCGGATAGTCTGAGACCGAGTAATTTTACATGCAATTTTGCCCCCGCCAATTGATCCAAGACGACAGCCTTCAAATGGTTACCCGATTTTGACCCCAACGCCCTCTCTAGTTTTATTTATGACCTCTATGGGTACAAGGGGTCGATTGCGCCGCGAAGCGATGCGCGAGGAGAATGGAAGCGAGCGCGAGCACTGCTTCGCGGTGCGCTCGACCCATTGTACCTACCAAGAAAGACAGACTTGATCCAAGTCTAACTTCTGTCCAACACGCACGATGCAGCAGAAGCTGTCCGATTTAATTCGCCTGCTCCATTTAATTCAACGTGCCTCTTCCTGTATTTAATTGCTGAATTGAATATAAAGCGACGTTTTAAACAGGCCTTAAATAATGTATAGCGACACGGTTAGTTTAAATTAATCGACTTACCTGGTCGGTTCAAAATCCTTAAGAAAATATAATGATATAATTGAAGAAACAATGATTGATATTGAAGTTGCGAATCCTTTTAAAATGTTGTCAGCATACTTGACTACTGTAGCCACCACCAAGCCACCAAATGCCTGTAACAAGAAAATATTACTGTAATTAGTTATTGAGCAAATGCAAGGCGTGTATGGAGAAGTTTTGCCTTAAGGCAATTCTCGGAAGTATAGGGATAGGGACTCGAAGCAAACGTATTCATATATACGTCCAAGTGTTACTGCTTTTAGAAATAGACACCAACGTGTGGTCATAGATGGCCAATTTTCTCAATGGAGAAACATAAATGCTGGCGTGCCTCAAGGGTCTGTACTCGGTCCGCTACTTTTTTTAATCTATATCAATGACATTACTGAGAGTCTTCAAACAAACTCTTTATTATAGCTGACGATACTTCTTTATTTGACATTGCCAATGCCCCCGATACGTCTTCAACAAAACTAAATAATGACCTTATTAAGATTAGGGATTGGGCGAAGCGCTGGCTTGTCACTACTAACACAAAAAAGACGAAAAGTATGACTCCCATTTTCGGTTAAACGGTCCAAAGTGTCTCACCCAGATTTACTTTTCGACAATAATAAAATTTGCGAAGTTTTACAGCATACTCATCTTGGCGTCAAACTCACTGCTAATCTTTCTTGGAGGGCTCACATCGTCAGTATTTTCGAGAAAGCCAATAAAAAGCTTAATATGCTCAAAGGTCTTAAATATAAGGTCAGCAGAGATATTTTGTGCAAGTTATATAAATCGCTTATTCGCCCTGTCATGGAGTATGCGGACGTATTATAGGATGGCTGCACAAATTGTGAATATGATCTTCTCGAGCATGTACAATATGAAGCTGCAAAACTTGTAACTGGGGCAATGAAAGGAACGAGTAAGCATCGTCTCATGCAAGAAGTAGGGTGAGAAAATATGTCAACTAGAAAAACAATTCACAAACTTATATTATAAGATTGTAAATAATCTTAGTCCAAGTTATCTTAAAGAATTACTCCCTCCTCAAGTTTGCGAAAGGTCACAATACTTTCTAATAACCACCTCAGACTTTTCTCTTTTTCCTAGTCGAACTGAACATTTAAAAAAATCTTTTTTCCCTTCTGCAACTAGATTGTGGAATAGTATTAGAATTGAGACACGTTTTTTTAGATTCAATTGGTTGTTTTAAGAAATCTTTAATGTCCATTTTTGACATACCAAATTCTAGTGTTATTTACAATTTCGCTAACAATACGTTTTCTTCTGTTCTCCATACTCGTTTGCGCTTGGGTGTATGTGCACTCAATTACTACTTATTTAGTAGGTTGCAAAGTATCCTCTGCGTGTATATGTGGGTTTCACACCGAGACTATAAAGAATTATTTTCTTCACTGTCCAATTTTTGCTGTCCATGCAAAGATGGAAACTGCTCTCCTCTGCTGCCCAGATACTTCTGATGAGTGGTCAAGAATGACTGAAGATCAAATTGTGCAAATTTTCTTATTTGATTCACCTTCATTATCATTGGAATCAAATAATGAAATATTTTCTCATGTTCAGTTATATATCATTGAATCGATTGGTTTTTGTTCTAGTGATTCTTGACATACACGTCGGTATTTTCTCATTTTTCTTTCCTTCTTCCTTACTTTTTTTATACATTCACATATAGCCGTGAAACAAATTTAGCAATGTATAATTACTTAAAAGTAAGCCCCCCAGATGAGCGCGCGCGCTCTTGGGGCAAACTTAAATTTATTAAATAAAAATATATTTAAAAAAAAGACAAAAAAAAAGAAATACAATGATCATATGCAGATAATTTAGACATTGCAAAGTGAAAATGTGTTAAACTGCCGATGTTTTTGTTAACGGAAAACTGACGTTCCGAGCGGGGCCCTTCATCAGAGTGAAATGTGACATATTTAGACATTGTTGCTACAAAAGTGCTGATTAAGATAAATTTACCTAACCAGATTGTGTCTTCACACCAAGCAATCACCTTTTTTATTGAGCTTGTTGAGCTTGTCACCCTGGACAACACTACAAATTGCATTAGAGATTCACGTTTGCGCGGCAATTGGTGAATAGGCTAATTGAGAAAGAAGCCTGTTTATACCGAAACCATCTGCTTGGAAACACGTGATGCATTGACATAAAAAATGCGGAACATTTCACGGAGTTACACTTTGTAGGGTCTGTATATAGCGTAAATTAACCAGTCTAACTGTACATCAGAGGCTGGTTGTACAAAGCCCGGATAGCCAATCGGTGGATAAGTCCTAGCGAATGAACAGTGCTCATGGCCAGAAATTACGGACATGCAAGATTTGCGCATGTCTCAGCCGATAATGGCGGCCCGATGCCCTATATTTATTCATAGGGAAATTAAGTATTCTCAAAATAGAATGGTCCATAGACTTCTTCGAGCAACTGCCAAAATGCGGTAAGCATGCGACGGTTATCCGAAATACATTCATCAACAAACGTTCTCAACACGTTGTATACTCGCCCTGCATTTTGCGATTAAATACACAAATAATTTACCTTGTATTACACTGGGAATATGTGGGATTTCTCAAATGATTCCATTTTAAACGCTTGGTTATCCTTAGGTATTCAATAATCCGTAGTTGCCGAAATCGTTTGGCTTTGATGAGTAATATCTCCATGCTTTCCACCATCTTCCAGTTTGATACTCACGATAAAAGTTCTGCATTTTCGATTTAAAAATCCATTAGCCGGCGAGCGGAATGAGCGCCGCCATATTATTGCTTCGTTGTCGAAAAGAGAGTTTTCACTTGCTCGTTAAACTCGAAATATTGCTCGCTATACCTCGTGTTTGGTACCAAAATACTCGTCGAAGGTTTCTCTTTTCATTTCTATAGTCGTTGGCTAGATACCCCCTGAGCCCGCGGCTTTATTGGCCTGTGATCGTGACCCGTTTGTGGCACAAAGTTCGATCAGTGAACTCGATGACGATGTAAGTTAAAATGTGATACCTGGAACGCTAACGAAGAACCAAAAAGTGAGGCAAAAAGTTCCAGGCCCCTGCGCGGTTTGCAGGTACGATTCAGTCTCCCATAAAATGTTTTTTACACGGCCGGCCGTCTTGAGCGAACTGCGAAGGCTCGAAAAGGTTTGAAAAAATTATTTATCAAATTATTTTGCCAGACTAAACGTGCATTTAATGGTTTCCCATTGTTGTGCAGTGCTGTTGTTGTTTTATTTACTGTATAGCAGTCCAAAATTATACAGTAAATTAAGCTCGGGTCTCGGGATGAAAATAGGCTGAGAAAACAGATGATATGTCCTTTTGCTGGCTATGATATGAAAACAGCCAGCTGAAAAGGTGAGAACAAGAGTGAGAAAGCTATTCTTGTACGAGTAAGTTTGAAGACGTATTGATACTTGATATCCAATGTCATTTTCTTATTTCTGCTCCTTTAATTCTTTGTTCGAATGTGTTAAAAAGAGCATTATTATGATATTTTAAGAAATAACTGACAACTAGATTGTTTATTTTTCACGTTTACTCATGGCTAGTTGTTTTAGGTACGAATGCGGAATGCTTTTTAAACAAAACGACACTGATGAAACTGGTACTAACCTAAACGGCATATTCTATACTAAGTTTGTGTTGATTTTTTGTATCCTCTTTGGAGTGACGAAACTCTAATATATATGGTTTATAATATAACGAAAATTTGATTTAATTTCTTCACTGACAAACTTCGTGCACGTTTTGTAAAGACAATGACTTTTACTATAGCAACAAATAGACAATCACTGAACTAATGTTCGGCAGCATAGCACAACCAATCAAAATTTAAAATGCACGTTTAGCAAAGCGTGATAAAATGATTCAATAAACAATTTTTCAAACCTTATAAATTTCGAGCCTTCGCAGTTCGCTCAAGACGGGCGGCCGTGTAAAAAACATTTTATGGGAGACTGAATCGTACCTGCAAACCGCGCAGGGGCCTGGAACTTTTTGCCTCACTTTTTGCCCCACGAATGACTGGACGTTAGCGTTCCAGGTATCACATTTTAACTTACATCGTCATCGAGTTCACTGAGTTCGATGGCTTTGACATGTCACACGAGACACAAGCATTTGGGGAACGCGAAGGACCGAAGAGGATAATTGGGAGGTTTAAGGGATATACGCGATGGCCGCTGACCGATAGGCGCGCTCGCTCAAATGTCCGCAATTTCTGGCCATGGTGAATGCTTTAACCAAATATAAATTTTATCTGCCAATTAATAGCGCTATCAGAATCACATAAGTTGCTATTCAGTGGTTAAAATTTAAACTATAGGTTGTTCAAAGGTGTGAAGCTACGAAGGCTTTGTGCAACCAGCGTCTGAGTAACAAAAGTCGGTCCGTGATGGATCACACCTGTGACGTAATAAAACACGTTACATCACGTCTACAAGAAATCAAAATGTTTTTAAAAGCGTGCAAACGAAACTACTATTTTGAGCGGAAATATATATACTCTTGTGTATTACTTCGTTCACGTTTTTGAGAAATAACCAAAACTGATATTTGAGGTAGTATTTGCCCTTCAAGTAATTAACGATGTTAGGCGCGTCTTTTATTCCGTTTTTACCTGAAGAGCTATAACAAGCCAAGTGAAATTATTATATCCTTGAAAGAAACCATGTTTCCGAACAGCGGTACCGTCATTTACAATAACTGTACTTAACCCCAGAATGATACCAAATATTGCTAAAAAAGAGAACAAATGATATCCGTAAACACAATGCAGTTATTACTGAATGAGTAATTAATGCAACAGTAAGAAATCAAGCAATGCATTGCTTCGTGATGCTAGCTCGTATAATCAGTATTTTGGCTGTACATAGACCTTTCAGTATTTATCATTTGTATTCTCACACTATACTTACGCGGTACAACACTATACCTTCGAATACAGAATAATTCAACGGGAATCACGTGTGGCCCAAAGCAATAGCATGCAGGCACAAAATATAATGGTAAAAAGTTAACAACACAATTAAATCTTTGGAATAGTGTAGATATACCCTATAAATGCTAGAGTAGAATGTACACCGAAAGAGTACGCGCGATTTGCGGTGACAGTAAACATTAAACTGCAATGGCACGCGTGAAGACTTTTCAGTTTTTGGGAGCCTGATACTGACGCAGTGAAACTTTTACGTAAAAAAAGTACAAGTTTAATTAAAGTGCTTATGAAATGAAATTTTCGCTAATTTCTTTATTTCATAATATAAAAATATAGAAATCGCTGATATTGCAACTTTGTTTTTACGTGTTTAGCAAGTGCTTTATTTTTATATTTAAACTTGCCAAACCGTAGCATTTCTTAAGTCGAAATGTCAGCAAGGACTGAGACGATTAACAATACCTGTGACGTCACAAGGTGGATCAAGACTAAACAAATTTATGATAATGATCCACCGTGTGACGTCAAATAGCTGTTGTGGCCGCGTTATTGTGTATCAACTTTTAACTGGAAAAGTGTTTTCCAAGGACGGAAATATTAAATGAACATATGTACGAATACGGTGTATCAGAATTTTCTATATTTTTATATTATCAAATAATATAAAAACCAAAAATTTAATTTCATAAGCACTTTAAATTGAGAGCTTTCTTCATCAGTTCTGAATAAAAGTCTGAGATAAAGACCGTAAAAAAATTTAAAAAATAACACGATGAAAAATTAAATACGACAGTGTTAACGATGACTGAAAGTGGGTTTTTTTTAATCACAAGGACAAAATTGTTTATTAAATTGAATGAAATCTTGAATTCCTTACCTAGTTGAATATTTCTTATCCAGAGTGAAGGGCGGGAATTTTTTAAAACCTTTTCGAAATATACTCCAGCGAAACCACTGGAAAAACACGCGCATAATACGGCTATAAGTCCAACTAAAGATTTCGAAAGATTTCGGTGTCCATCCACATCAGTACTAGTTGTGCTTGAAACGCGGCTTTTATCTTCGCTTTTCCACTGTCAAATAAGACAAAATAGATATTTAACAATTATTTAAAGTAAAACCGGATGTTCTCTTGCGTACGACTTTGGAATATTGATACCCAACATTGCAATTTTGATTGGCAGATTCATCGAGCAATTTGCATGAACGCTTTATCGCGATTTCTCGACGAGTTGCTTGAAACATCGGTTCCAGACATCGAACAACGCATAAATGAGATGTTGTACTTAAAGTGAAAATGAAGTTAACGACTCTAACTTTATGTAGAATTTCACATTATCCAATGTTAGGCATCATGGCCAGAAATCGAGGACAACATGGCGGCAAAGCATGCGCACTGAATCCCTTTTTCATTAATTCAATATGGCGTCCTTCAATAGATTTCTTAAGGAAATATAAAGAACAATCATTTTCGGTTATTTACTATTGTAAATTCCGACATGCGAACGTCCAAAACTTCACCAAATTGAACAATCGTTGAGCCCTACAATTTCTATTAAGTTTGGAGCGTCCTAAATAGGTTCCCGAGCACCTCGTAAGCATACCTCTTATTCGCTGTTTAAAGTCTATTAATCTGCTATAGCACTTATTTTGGAGCTCCAATTTTGGCTGCTTCTGTGTTGTTTGTCCACGATGCGAACGTCTGAATTTGCTCGGGATGAACGTTACTTTGTTTTGCGGAGTTGTTCGTTCCACTTTTTCGTTGTTTAATAGGTTCCCAAACACCTTAAAATGTACGATTTATTGCAGCCGAGTCGTTGTAATTTAATCCATCAAGCGCCGAGATAAATACTGAACTCGGCGTGAAGAAGCAATGCATTCCTCGATAATTTCGGGTTCTTGTCCGCCATTTCTTATGGAGCTGTTGCTAGGTTGCCAGGGTCTTAACCGATGTTATTATTATTAAATGTGACTGTGGATTCAGAAATAATAACCGACATTTATGCGGCAATTTTTGTGAGTATGAGTGTACAGGCCTGTCTAGACGATTAAACCTTTTGTAATTTGATATTTATGTAAGAAATGGGTCAATAAGACATTTTGGCGAATAACTCTACTTTAATTTATTGTTATAGACTTCTGTTTATAGCCGAAATTATCGATATTTAGCTATCAGAATTTTCAAATTAATATTCCATTTAATTATGAGCCCACAGGCCACTGCCGCTGAGTGTCCTGGATTTCTAGCCATGTTAAAAGATTTTTGGAGCAACTTGTCGGTCAATCGTGCCAAGCTTTTGCAAGTTGCTCAATGAATCCGCCAATCAAAATTGCAATGTTGCGTATCAATATACAATATTGCAAATTAAGTCGCACACAAGAGAACATCCGGTTTGACTATTAGATTTAGATTAGATTTAATAATATTTACCCACGGAATTCTAAAACAACTGTGTATATGTTGATTTACATAGAAGCCGTGCCATAACTACATATATACAAAATAAAAATATAATAGCCAAAATTATTTACATACTAGAAATATGTTAACACAACAACCCCTCGCCCTCTTTTACACGAATTTTTGTAAATATCCTTCGGATAACCCTCTGATTAGAAAAACACCTTCGCACTCTTTTTCATTGGGAGCCTGGAAATAGCCGTTGGAACAATTCAAAATATAGTTTTAAACTTTTAATTAAAGTATAATATTTGAAATAAAAAATGTTTTTTAACTCTAATTTTTAAAGATAAAGGTAATAAAGAAAGTTTTCAAGACAATATTCAGAAAAAAAAATTGAGATGAAGAAAAATGCAGGTCGTATCCACGGTTTGAACCATGGCTGCCACGGCTATATTCTTTTATGGCATTTCAAATTCACTTAGAATAGCAAAAACAAATTTCGTCTCAAAATCTGAAGTGTTAAAACTGTTTTCATGCAGTTTACATCTGTAATATTTCAACATGCAGCATTTATATGTTTAAAGGGTATGGGCAACAAAAATTAAGTTTGTCTAATTTGAAAGAACTTGTAAAATTGTAATAGAAGATCCTTTACAACTTTTTCGAATCTTTCTGCGTTTTCAAGATATTTCAATTTGTTTGATATGTAAATGAGATGGTCTGTCAGGAGTGGGGTAAAATATTTTCATACAGAGCAAAATCACTTACATATCTAACATGAAATGTTCAGCAACGCAAGGAGTTTTTATGTGCACAGTTTCAAATGATTTCGATGAACAAACTTAGAGATATAACTGGTTTTGCTACATGTGAAAATATTTTACCCCACACCTGACGTCAGAGACCATCTCATTTACATATTAAATTGATATATCTGGAAAATGAAGAGAGATACGAAAAAGTTGTAAAGGATGTTCTATTACAATTTTATGAGTTCTTTCAAATTAGACAAACTTAATTTTTGTTGCCAATACCCTTTAACAGACGAAAAATTGCTCCTTCACCGATTTTTATGCCAAATTATAAACAAGCTACGCTAAGTTTTACAAGTGGTTTTACCCTAAGAAAAATATTTAAAAGGAGATAAGACGGCAGCCAACAACGGGCAAGCAGAAACATAACGGATACGTTTAAAATACTTCAAGAACACGCGAAATCGAAAACAAAATTACTGTAACAGTGACAGGATATATTAAAAACAGGGAAACTCGAACAGCATTGCTACTATTTAAATGTTCGTGATTTAATACTGAAAGCGGCCGCTCTATATTTTTACCGTATAAGCTTAAACCTTTTCAGCCTTTCCTTTCGAGTTTCGGTGTGAACTGTGACGGGTTTTCTTCTACTAAGGATGTTGTTTTGCTTTATACGTAAACGTTGATTTGTTTCTGTCCTTTTGAACGGGATATACGTATCCAAAAAAAGCCTTTTCTGAAGTCTTTTTGTCAAGAACAAATTGCAATGTGTTGTTGAAGTTTTTTTCTCAAGAATGGATTTTATTGTTCCCAGTGCCCCACAATCCTTACCGCGCAAGTGAACGTGCCATGCATATAAAAAATAAATAAATAAATAAATAAATAAATAAATAAATAAATAAATAAATAAATAAATAAATAAATAAATAAATAAATAAATAAATAAATAAATAAAATAAATAAATAAATAAATAAATAAATAAATATTCAGATCACAGAAATTTGTTCGCATATCACGCTTGTCCACGCGTGTAAAATGACTCCACGCGTGTAAAGTGTCGAGATTAGCACCCTCACCGGGCTCCGGCCATACTCGGGGATAATAGAAACAAATTACTATCTGAAAACTAACTATCACAAAATTAATTGACAAACAAAGTAAGGAAATAAGGTAATAATGTAAACTATATTACAAAAAATATGAATCTAATGAGTATAATGTTATTCGTCAAGGAGAATAATGGTTGATTTTTTAACATTTTTGAAAGATGTTAATGACTTTGCTTGGTGCAGTTCCTTTGGAAGTTCATTCCATAATTTCGCCCCATCATAACTAAAGTTCTTTTTTAAGGTGGCTCGATAGTCTAAATCAGGAGAAATTACGTTTTTTTCCCCATAAAAAGCTTGGCACTGGTCTCATGAGCTTCATTTTGGTTTATTGCATAGCTCTATAGTGGTGGTCTTGATTATTGAAAAGTTTTATATCGGCCTCAAAGTTTACCTAAGTGAAGAAATCGTGTTTCCAGTAAATCCAGAAAACCTAACTTGCATAAAATCTGTCGCTTACCACAAACACAATTTCTCTAGATACGCAAGCGCTACAATTAGTATAAATCTTTTCAATTATCAAGACCACGACTAGAACTATGCAAAGAACTAAAATAAAGCAAATGAGACCTGTGCAAAACGTTTTATGAAGAAAAAACGTAATTTCTCATGATTTAAACTGTCGCAAGGAATATATAATTTAGAAGAAGAGCTTCTCAAATCATAATATGTTGTTTGATTAAGTGTTGTGAATTAGGTTCGGAAAGACATTTAGGTGCAAGGCCGTTTCTTATCTTAAACGTTAATATTGCCTTACGTGCGGCTCTTCCTTCCGCAAGTTTTTTCCAGTCCAATGAATTGAGACAACACTATTGATGAACTGGCTCTATTGTCTGCATGTAAAATTATTCTCGCTGCTCTATTCTGAAACTTTTGTAGTTTTTCGGATGCGGTTTTACCGATGTTGTCCCATACTTCACTACAATAATCTAGGTGAGATTATATCAAGCTATTGTATACCAATTAAATAAGGGTATGTTTGGTTACATAAGGTCATACATGTATCTTTTTTAGAGCACCTAAACCAGAGGCCAATTTTTACACCTAATATGCTCATCCCATGCAAGTAAGGTGTTCACTATATTATGAGCCCAAACAGTATCCGATCGCTTAAAGTATAAACAAAAGTAGCCCAGACTAAGAAAATGAAAGACTAAAAAGAACTAAGAAAACAAGCCTTGAAAGTTTCCAGGACAGAATGGCTGACAAAAATAAAATATTATTTACCTGAACAAGAGTGACTCCAAACATTAGGATAACTAATGACAACCATTTTAATCTGTTCAACTTTTTTCCAAGAAGAAGTACACTAAATAAAGCTGTAGTCAATATCTTTAACTGGTATGTGACCTACAATACAAGAAAAAGGAATAGAACATGGGCGGATTTAACGTTAGTCAAACAAGTCAAGCGACTGAGGTGAAAAAAGGTGCAGAAAAAAATCTCTATAGTTTTCCCGTATATTCGCTACTAAACTCTACAAGATTGCCGAGTCAATAATATCTAGCTACTCTCGTCACGCGAGTATAATACGCACGCAGCGCCGTGTAAACAGAGCGCGGCTTGGCTTTGTTCTCCATCTTGCCTGATTTGTGCTATTGTATTAGCTGCGGTGATTGGCTAAATACCTAAAACGAATTCTATTACGCTCGCTCATTGGTTTGCCTGATTTCGTTGTCTTTTTTGCCTGATTTGGACCATTATATGACTTATTCTCATTGGTTGAATTTTCGCAGAAGCTCTTTATCCTGAACAGTTATTAGTTGGTGGCGTTTTACTTTGTGGTTCTTGTCTGGTCTGCCGACTGCTCTGCTGTCGAGACTGCCGATTCTGCCGAACATAAACTATGTATACTATAGTCTAAGACTGGGACACTCACTCAAGTGCCATTAAAAAGAGAATGCCTGTTCTTTCAGTTTCGAACACATTTCCAACATGACTTTACAAACGTGATAAAACGTGTAGCATTCACTTCAATTAAACAGCAGTGATGATTCGATTGCCAATCGGTATAGGTAAGTCCGCGCAATTCTTGACACTGGCTAAGGCCAGAAGGTATTACTCGTCAAAGGATTCAAAGAGTCTTGGCAGTCAAACTCAAACGGTTAAGAACCTATCGCGGTAACTAATCCTTTGATTGTCAATTAGAAAATATTGCAAACAAGAATCAATTACCCATCAAGAAACACCATGAAGGGAGCGGGAAGAGAAAATTAATTACTTAAATTACCTTAATTAAAACAAGAACCTTAAATTTTTGTCTGGATAAACAAACTTAGCTGAACTGAAACATTTTCAGTTAAAGTACCTACAGAATTATCTTTTTTTGTTAAAAATTCTAGAATATTTATTTACGAATGAGGCCAAGATTGTGGCTGTTATCTGTTTAGCGACATCATCAGAGACTCAAACGATTAACCCTTTTTGTCATTGTCTTTTCAAGAACACCAATTAAAGTAATAGAAAAATAAATGGCTTTTACATGACTTCCACATCTTAAGCCTGGTTTCCATACGATCGTCCCGTCCCGATCGTCTCGATCGCCCCGGTTGCCCAAATTTCTCCAATCAGACTAGAGATATTTCGAATCGACCAATCTGATTGGATGGATTCAGGCGATCGGGACGATTGGGGCGATCGAGACGATCTTATGGCAACCAGGCTTTACTTTGTTCGTGAATAGGACCTAGGACACTAAACTCCGACCGCTCACGATTTTAAACACCTCAGGGAAAAGCCCTGGACAGGGATGAGTTACTGTATAAATATTTGTCAAATGTGATTTTGAGCCGTAAAAAGTTGATGAAGGCTATTTCAGATCCAGTAAAGCACTTAGTTATAAATTTATGCTTAACATAACCCAGGTATTTTATGTAGGCCCGATCCCAACACAAACGTCACAAACCCATACCAGACGAGTTTGTTTCAAAGCGAGTTTGTTTCTAGGTGGGGTTTGTCTTGATTTTGATTAACCTACTCATGCATAGAGAAAAACTGAGCAAGAGGAAAATCAGGAGCGAGGAAAAGCGAGCGGAAATGCAGGAGAGAGAAAAAGAAAGCGGTCTGACAAACTGGGTTTGGACGTCTGCGGCGCATGCTATCTTGGCTTTTCCTCCCGCCGTCCGCGTTTCCACTCGCTTTTCCTCTTGTTGGCTTTTTCGCATGACAAAAAAATATTTCGATCGATGTGAGTAAAGTCTAATACTGCTAAGACTTGAGTGAAGTGTTTTAAATTAGGGCATAATGAGTGATTCAAGTCATATCCTTTCCGGCTATTCAAGTCACTCACACTGCATGGCCAAGTCAACTATTATGATCACTAGATTCCTAGCTTAATATGTAATCTTGTTTGTACAGACAGTACAGTAAACCTTTTATTAGTGCAGATCACTCCAAGCTGTTCAGGAAATCAGGAATTATCCCACAGTCAGTCAGTTAAAAAGGTCAGTCAACCTTACATGGACAGTTGTATGCTTCATATTTCCATATTTATAGAGTATTTTCTATATTTCATTGTGACCAAGAGATTTAAAAAGCTCTCATGACTGAGATACCGGTACTGTAGTTCTACAGTAAGTGTGACCAAAAATGTGACTAAAATTTGTTTTGAGTTCAGTCATTAAGATTTTCACTTGATTGATCGTCTAGGTTAGTGCAGTCTTGAGAAAGACTGCACCTCGTGTTTCCACTGGACATTTCTTCCATCCTGTCGCCAGGATATCTCAAAAACTATTGCACCGATTTTCATAAAAGTTTGCAGAAGGATTGGCCATAGACCAACGACGAATCCATTACATTTTGGTTCAATTTAGTCAAAATTTGGATGAGAAATTAATAAAAATCTGACGGCAAGATTCTCCGTGTAGAAGAAATGCTTGATTGCGCTCATTATCTTTTACAAATATTTTTGCATAATTTTGGTACGAGTGCAATCAAACATTTTATCCATACATGCATGTGTTGGTCTCGATGAGCTAGCCTGGTTAGCAGGATGGCTTGTTTTCTTTTTAACATCTCCAATAACCCGCTGGCGGAGGTATATGCAGTCTCTGACTGCCCTCTAGTTTGTGTTTGTATCACAGTACAGACAGACATGCATGCATGCATGCAAGCAATTTCTATTTGTTTATAACTACATATTGTGGCTGCTCATTGTCATATTAATAAATCTCTTTTTGATAATAGTCACTTCATTGTCGCCTTGACTTTGTTAACAGAGTGTGACAAATCAGAATCCCATACAGTAGTAGGCTTGGTTCCAGCTGATCCTCCTTTCCAAAACCCCACCAAATGGAAACTGAGCTTTAGTAGGTGCAAGCTCAAATCCCACATTGAACCAATTTTTTGGTTAAATTTGCATGGAGTGTAAATAAAATCATAAAAGTTTCTTTCATTCTTTCTCAGAGGAAGATTGCAGAAATAATTAATTTAGATGTTGAACTTAATCAAAAACTTAATTATATATATTAATTACTTGGGCTACCTGTGGTAGGTGAGTCTAGGTTTTGGCTCAGTTTTTGTTTGTTTTTTTGGGTGTCACGATTTTGCATTTTTGCACTTTTTACTTCTGCTACTATTCATACTTCTGGTGAGTTGTTAGCTGTGATGGAGTGAGGCCGTGAGGCATGTTGTAAGGTCTTTGCTATTTTTGCTTTTGGAGTTGGGCAAAAAGTTGAACAGCTTTGCCTTTTGATCAAGGTTCTTGTACATTGTTGGTAGATTTCAAAATAGACTGGCTGACTTTGTAGTTTAACAGTGATCAGATGTGGCTGACAACTGTTTTGATTGTAAATAGGTTCACCAATGTGAAGTATGCACCACATTCAGCCTTCAATCTGATCTTACTCAGCCCACTTCCACCTGTGCCTGCATGCCGGTCTGCACTTTGCCAGTAGCCCAAGTGAACACCTGACCCCAGCGTCTTGTTGAATTACCAGTAGATTCATATGCTAAAATGTTTAACATTTCAACCAGGCCTTCAAATCCTGCTTTACACTAGCGAATTATAATTAAGCCAAATGATATAGGTGATTAAACAGTCTGTGCTTCCTAACACCAAGTACAAAGCAGTTATACTATGACAAAGTACATGCTAACTGTACTTGTTAATATTATACATTAATTATTGTCATAATAATAATGAGGTGTTAAGTCTCTGAGTGATGAACCATACTGGACAGGTAGGGAAAACTCTACTTGGCCCAGATGGGATTCAAACCCACAACCTTCGGTTTACTAGTACAATGCTCTATCAACTGAGCTACAGGTTGGGAGCTGAAGGTAAAATGATAGTACTTAATAGGCTATTTGATATTTTGAAACAGACTAGTTTCTTCAATTATCTAGACAACAGATATCAAATAGCCTAGTAAGTACTATCATTCAACCTTCAACTCCCAACTTGACCTGTAGCTCATTTGGTAGAGCATTGGACTAGTAAATCGAAGGTCGCGGGTTTGAATCCCAGCTGGGCCAAGTAGAGTTTTCTCAACTTGTCTGGTATGGTTCATCACTCCGAGTAACACCTTATTATTATTCTCCACCTGAGTTCACTGTCCCAGCACAATAATCATTCAAAATTATTGTCATGTTACGCTTACTACATTGAATCTTATTAATACAGCACATCACTAGTAGAAATCAGGGTTGAAGTTTTACAGATACACAAGGCTACGTGGACATCATTTTTCAAAAAAAACAAAAACTGGCAAGCTCCACTCAAAGTAAACATAATATTGTTTAAAATCAACAAAGTATAGATACAGTTTCTGGATGTTTAACACTGTTATTCTGCTGTTGTTGGTTAGTATTCTGCTGTTTGTTGTTGGCAAGTCACCAATTCCTTGCAAATGTTTAGAACACTGAACAAACAATGACGTAATTCAATATGGCCACCTACTAACGACGTTGACACGTTGGCAGCTTCACTTCACTGCACTGCCAGTTATTCCCTATCGTTCTACTCTAACGCCACATAATTTTACCCATTAGGAGAAAATTTTATATAATAATACTAATAAAGTTTATATATTACTCCGTCTCTGGTCGTCTGACGTCCGGCGAGACACACGATAAACCTCGTCGAGGGGAAACCTCCGTTGCAGTCAAACATTTCGCACGTTTCTCTAAAAACAGATATCAGCTACTAACCTGATACGTAGCGGCATCCAGATTCGACAATGCAGTAAACAACAGGTTATTTTGAATAGTGTACAGTCCAGCTGGAATACACATCTTTAGTGTTTCTGTGGGTTTTGACCAAACTTCCGTGTAGACAGCGTGAATAAGATGAAAATTTGAATTTTTGAAAACAACAACAAGACACACAAGCAACTTTAGAACTTCAGCTAAGGAGACAGCGGTAGAGGAGAGGTAGGTATCGTCTCCTTCTTGTTGGACAGTTCGAGAATAGCGTAGAACTAAAACCATGGATGAAGTTTGAACAGTTAAGACACCGAGGGCCAGGTACTTCAAAGGCATTTTCACTCGACACACTAAAGAAAGGAAGAGTCGGGCACTAGAAATCGAAAACGAAAAGGGATAAGTCTTTAGTCTTACCTCTTATTGATGGTACTTCGTTGTCCACAAATATCGGATTTGTCGCCAAATTCGCCATCTTTTTAAATCGAATGTTGCCAAACGTCGGAAAGTCTCGTTCGTGTCTCGGGTCTGTGGATGGATTTTCCCTGAGAATTCGAACTACTTTGCTTCACTGTTTCGAAGAAATGCGTCAAAGCACGGGATCGGAGATCAAATTAATTGTTTACTCTTGATATATTTCGCTTAGAAAATTAAACATTCGATACTGCCACGGGTACAGATATGCAAATATCCAGCTGCCTGGGCAACAGTTTAATAATTTCGAAAACGCGCATCGAGGAAACAGAAATCAGTATATAAATCACGTTTCTACGGTGGCCCACAACTGTCACCCCAAAAAACTTTAATCCACGCAAAAAAACTTTAATCCACGCCAAAAAACTTTAATCCACACCAAAAAACTTTAATCCACGCCAAAAAACTTTAATCCACGCCAAAAAACTTTAATCCACGCCAAAAAACTTTAATCCACGCCAAAAAACTTTAGTCCACGCCAAAAAACTTTAATCCACGCCAAAAAAATTTCAATCCAAAAAAACAATAACCAATCAAAGAGTCTGGGCACGAGGACAAAATTGCGGAAAGAGATGATGACGACGGCGAGAACAGCGATGTTGATTGTGAAGACGAACGTGATGTACTTGAATATTATTTTCGGAAAGGATATACGTATGATGAAATGCTTCGTTTCTTATCTGACTTTCATGGTATTGATATGAGCCTGAGCCGAATAGTCGTGCAACAACTACTAGCAGAAATGGATCCAGTAGGTAGAGACTTAAGAATGGCACACCGTTTAACGAGAAGGCAGTATCACAATCCAGGGCCTAATCACGCATGGCATTGCGATGGATACGACAAGTTAAAACCATACGGATTTCCTGTGCATGGGTTTATAGACGGTTGGAGCCGAAAAGTCCTCTGGTTAAAAATAACGAGATCAAACAACTCTCCAGATGTTATAGCCTCCTTCTATCTTGAATGCGTCCGTCATCACAATGGATGTCCGGCGCGATTAATCACTGATAAGGGTACGGAAAATGGTACAGCTGCCACAATTCAATGTTTTTTTCGCGACAATCTGGAAGCGCACAAATATGTTAGTTCGACTCATAATCAACGAATAGAAGCATGGTGGGCATATCTAAGGAAAAGTCGTTCCAATTGGTGGATAAACTTTTTCAAGGACTTGATTGAGCAAGATATTCTCAATACTGCTGACGAACTTCATATGGAGTGTCTCTGGTTTTGTTTTTCTGCCCTACTCCAGAGTGATCTAGATAATGTGAAGGAACAATGGAACACTCATAACATAAGACCTTCAAGGCATGCGTCTGTTTCTGGTCGTCCTAACTCGTTGTTTACTTTTCCTGATATTCAGGGTGGTCAAAACAACTTACTCCTTGAGGTTCCCGAGCATCAATTCAATTATGTAGTCGATGAACTTGTTGAGATTGACCACAGTAACACTTACCAGGAATACTTTGAACACCTAATTTTGAACAGTGAATTAGAGCATGGGGAGGATTGGCGTTCTGCTCTTAACTTTTACAGGGAATTATTACGAATAGCTGCAAATGGAAGAGATTGACATACTGTAGTCTTGGTTGATTTTGTGGGCACTGTTTTTTGAGTTTTGACATTGTTTTCGAATATTTTTATGAACTTTCTATTAATCGGCAAAGTCTAATTATTATTATGTAATGTATTACATGCGTTTCGATTTTAAGAGATTGAGAGGTGGTGGTGATTCTATGAGTTGCTTGAGATGAGCGATCACTCTAAATATATAAACCATTAATAATTACTGTGTTTTAAATATATAAGAAAAGGCTTTAGTTGGTGTTATTCAACTACATGTAAATGAGGCTATATCACTCTTGCGATTAATCTGTTTATAATTATTTCCTTGAATTACAGCGGATTCAGGTTGAGCGTTTAATAATTGTCGCGTTAGTTGCAACTGATTAATTATACGACGTTTCTAGGAAAAATGTCAGACGTTGCTGGGCGGGGCTTAAATTCAGATGCAACGCAGATATTTTTAGACAAAACGTCGTGAGTCCCGCCCAGCATCGTCTGACATTTTGCCTGGAAACGTCTTAATTAACTGTTGCAACTAACGCGACAATTGTTGTCAAACGGTCAACCTGAATCCGCTGTAAGAAATTAAAGATTTAAAAACCCGATTCTTTATCGCAAAGACACCGCTTGTATAATCAATACCTCCGCAAGTTTCATTTCAATATCAATATAATATTTCAACTAACATTTAGACACGATAGTATAATACATACAATAACTCAACTGGTTACTCAGTGTGTTGTGTAACCCTAACTAGTTACGCTGTATTCCACTGGATGTAAATATTTGTGAGAAAATAAATGTAAACATTTGTTTTATTAATAAAACAATACAAACAGACCAAACGGACTTATAAACAAAGAACTTCTTTAATAATGTCAGACTACGGCTTTTGGTAAAAGTCAAGGACTAAAATATGGTTTCCCTATACAACTTACTATGGTTCAAACTAACAAATGTTCAAACTATAGGTTTTCCAATATTTTAGAGTTTTCCAAACCCCGGGCTGTTCAGAATACATTCCGTCATCATCTCAGAAAACTCTTCAGGCTTGTCGAGTCCTCTTGGTAAATGTAAGGTCAGGGCACATGTTGACACCCATGGTCTCCTCTTGCAGTGATCGTCATAGTCATAAAAATGAATGTCGATCAGCTTTGGCAAACCAAGTGGAGGTACTTCATCTGCCCCGGTAATGAAAACCAACACATCTTGAATGGAAACATCTACTTGCTTTTCTTCTGCATCTTGAAGAAAGAGTTCCCAAGAGTAAATGGTGGTATCCTCTGCCGCTCTTGCGTTTGATCCCTCAGGTGACCAGCAAAGCTTGTACAGCGTCTTGAAAACGGATAGATCAACGGGTAAAACGTTTGTACTGAGGAAGCTCCGGAACAAACAAAAATGTTTCTTAAGCATTGCACCCAGGCCAGCAAGGTGATTAAGGCCATCAAGAAATTGGTTGATCTCTGCCTGAACTCCAAAAACAAAATATTGACGAAGCAGGCATTTCAGAACATCATCCTTGTCACTGAACTTAGACAAGTATATGCGCGAGAATCCATAAGATGAAATATCATCGCCGTGTTTCTGAACCATTGCGTCAAAATCTTCAACAGTAAAACAGTTTTGAATTTCATCAAGAAGGACCTTTAATCGGTTGTCCGATACTACATCAATTGCCGAGCTAAGAGGACATGGCTTATCACAGAGCACACGATAGCCTTCTTCCGCCAGACATCTGGGTCCAGGGCCGCCTTGCAGAATACTCCATCCGACCAATTTACCAGCTATGAAATACTTGTTATCTTGAAGGCGGGTAAGATCATGCGAAAACCACTGACCATCAAATATCCCCATCTCTTTTATGGCTGTCATCAAAAGCCTAAAATATTCTCTCTTCGGGCCTCCACCGTCAACTGCATCTTCACCTGAAAAATTGATGGTAACTCTTTGCAAGAAACTGAATCTTTTGCGACTAATGGCCCTTAACGTGCTGGATAGAATGCTTCTACGCTGAATGGTGATATTCCCTGGCTCATCAGTAGCAGCTGGCAAATTTTCTTGTTGCAAGGTTGAGATCAAATCTCGTGTGCTTGTCTCCTCAATGGTATTTGGAGTCCTGTTGTTGTCCTGTAAGCTAGCGGCGATGGCTTCCATCGATTCAGCATCATCATCAGTAAATTCCTGATCAGCTTCAACAAGGACAACATAGTCGTTGTATGGCGTATTTGTTGCATCAGCCAGCAGAGAATATTTTCCTGGTGTAGTAGTACTGGACGAAATAGCTACAACCGAAGATGGCGTTACCGAAGATGGCGGTACCGAAGACGGGGTCACCGGCAAAAAACTGTAAAAAATGGAAACAAAACAAATATCAATTTAGACATTTAGTAAGTCATAGTGACAGTACCATTTAATTACAGCCATCAGTAAAATTGTTTTAGAGTCATGTACGGTATATACAGTGTGTTTATCACTGTGTGTAATAATGGATAATTATATATTGATATAGCACTCTGACCACTGAGCTATTACAGTAAGACACGCGGCCAGGATGCTGTTATTTACCCCAAATATATGGGGAGAGATCGCATGTATAATATCAATTATACTTAACAGCATCAAATTCCTCATATATAATTAAATCCTCAACCGTGCACAAAAAGAGAACAATGTTTTTGTACTCTTTTCCCAATTCTTCTTTGTATGCTTTCAGCTCAAAGAAATCTTTGCAGCCACCTGGCATAAACAATGCATGGGAAGTGTCTGGATATAGCAACTGATATTGACAGTCTGCGTCGAAATTTTTGTCGAACTTTTTCCACTTCTCGATGGAGCTTGCAAGAATTTCGGCGTGCGTTGAACATTTACGTGTCTTCACCGGTAAACGTTTTCCCCACACCACTTTTAGCTGGTTCTCTTCGTTTAGTCTCATAAGCCCAATATTAATCGAAACCATCTGATTGGAATCATCATTCTTCTTCTTTTTCTTTGCTACACGATAGCACAACCCGGTTCTTTCATTTGCAGAAGCTGAAAATTAACCAATCAGGACAACCTTATTTCTTCTGTACGTTTCTCTCTGACGAAGGGCCTTCGCTCGAAACGTTAGATTCCTACGTTCTCTGTTTCGGCAGTATATCTAACCTTACTATATTTCGATTGTAGAAATCAGTATAGTCGTGATGATTTAATTTACAACTCTATGGAAACGTTAGTAGGTATTGTGTCAATGTATACTTGCCCAGATCAGCAATTAGTAGTCTAGCCTGGTTCCCTGGCCCAATTTCAAAAGAAATAAGGGCCAGGTAACCACTAATCTCATTCTCGCGTCATCAGGGCTAAATCCACTTATGACGATTGCAGTTTCACTCATAGCCACTAAAAACGCGCGAAATTTTAACCAATAGGAAAGCAGAAGTCTTTAGTGGTTACCTGGCCCATATTCTTTGATTGGGCCAGGGTACCAGGCTATTAGTAGTCTAGCTACTAAGTAATTATATATAGGCATAAAAACAGGAGGTTTTTATAGAGGTATGCACCCCTTCCAATCTTTTTCTAGACCTTGTAATGTGCCCTTTTCAGTTTTCACTCTCTTCTTTACTAATATAATTTAAAACAGAAAATACTCTATGTAATATTTCAAAAACTCATTAATTCAGGCTAATCAGTAGCTACCATGTAGCATGTCCGTGGTTTTATACCTGATAAAACCTCTTGACGTCAGAAAGAATACTAATGTAACATACAATTTTATATAAAGAATACTAATGAACACATAACATGATTAACATCCAATAACGAATCGTTTTTGAAAGCCATTCAAAACACTCGCATCACGTGTTTAATTTTATCAGATCTAAAACACTCGATCGGCTGCGCCCTAGCCTGCGTCCTGCTACGCACACAGCAAAAAATCGTTTTCTTACCAAGAAAACAAATCTTAAATCAAGAAATATTTTCTTATGACAAGAAAAAATTTCTCGCAATAAGAAAAAAATTCTTAAGATAAGAAAAAAGTTTCTGCAGGCTCGTGGTTTTAAATCTGATAAAACACTCCTACTCGTGTTATTAGGGGGCCGGCTTCAAATATTACTTTTGATGGCATTTTTGTTACAAGCAGGCAACCATGCTATATCATATCGGATAGTGTATACTTTGAAGGTGAGGGGTGTTGGCAGTCGTGATTATTGATTTATATACTAAAATAGAAGAACAGCCACAACAATATCTGAAAACTTTTTGTTACAAGCAGGCAACAAGCATAGAAATGTAACATTGATCAAGATATAACTATAGGCCGGTTGCCTTCCGTGTATCACAAGATAGTACTATTGAACCGGTGAGTTAAATGTCTAAGGATATAATGAGCAATACTATACTACAGTACAAAATCTCAGCTTTATAACAGTAAATAGATGGCGGTATCGGCAAATTACCAAAATAAAACGAAGTAATTTACGAATATGAGACTTTCCTGTAGCTACCAGAAGTATTATATTTAGGTGTATTCACGCCATATTTCTTGTTTGTTTATGACTGAATTTAGCTAATTCAAATAAAACACAAACGTAAATAGGCAGCACTTTACAGATATCCCATCCATCACATTGTACTTTCAAAAAGCTCTAATTTTAGTATATAAATCAATAATTACGGCTGCGAACACCCCTCACCTTCAAAGTATACACTATCCGTTACGATTTAGCATGGTTGTCTGCTAGTGTAACAAAAAATGCCATCAACGGTGTTTTTGAGACACTTTTATCGAGGTTGGCCGACCGTCTATTTTAAATATTAAAACACGAGTAGGAGTGTTTTATCAGATTTAAAACCACGAGGGCGCATGCATGCAGCCCTTTTAGATCTGATAAAACACCTGATGCGAGTGTTTTGAATGGCTTCAAAAACGATTCGTTATTGGATATTATGTTCATTAGTATTCTTTATATAAAATTGTATGTTCATTAGTATTCTTTCTGACGTCAAGAAGTTTTATCAGGTATAAAACCAAGTCTTGCTTCCTACGCAACAGCTCATTCTGGCCGGCTGGTTCGATTCATCACTTGAGCTTTCAGATGATTGGTGCAAAGGGAAGGGAAGTATACCGGGGCCGGGTCATGACGGCTGGAACTTTTGCCTTACAAGAATTTCCTTTAGTCCTCCTTTTAATTCCCTTTCATTTATTCTAGTTTTGTTATTTATAAAGACATTTCTCAGTAGACCATTTCCTCGATCCGAAGATGGTCCTCATTGATTCATTTTTATATTGAAAAAAAATTTTAAAAATGGAAAATCAACGGAATCCCTAGATTAATTGTGTTACATGTTCGGGTTTCAGACTTACGACACCGACAACTATATCGGAAATATATATGCTGCGTCCCGAAATATATTTTAAAGGCAAATTAAACAGATGAAGAGTCCGCAGTGATAGAGTTTTTGCTGCATATATATGTAGCCTAGGACCATATAGCGAGGGGTGTATTACTCCTGAAAATCTCGTACACCTTTAAAAATCCGAGAATCTCAAAAATCTCAAAAAATCCGAAAAAAAAGTTTAACGTCCTCCACTGCTTTTAGAAAGTTTCGTAATCCGCCATTTCGAAAGCTGTTTATGGTATTGTTCAATGTCAAGTGCATGATTGGTCGATTAAGCTTCCTTTGTATAAGCTGATGCAATGCGCATCAGCTTATACAAAGGAAGCTTAATCGACCAATCATGCACATGCATGCCGCCGACGGATTTTCCTCGGTATATAGCTGTACGGCGTTAAGCTGGATTTCCACTAGGCGTAAAATATCGCGCGCTCGACTTTTCTATTGTACAAATAGAATAGTTTTCTACTTCGTTCCACATGGAAACTCACAAGACAAAAGAAAAAAGTCGAGCGCGCGACAATTTACGCCAAGTGGAAATCCAGCTTAAAGCCGGTTTCCCACTGGAGAATATTGTCGTGCGAAGCGATCGACCTAGCTAGCTTTTTCTTTTGTCTTATGAGCTCTCGAGTGGAACAAATAAGAAATCTATTCCAATCTATTCATGCCGCCTCGCACGCCAAAATACCGGCTTTAGTGTTGATTGATCGCAGACTGTTTCTCTGTCGCTTCCAGGGGGGGGGTCGAGGGGCAGTCCGCTTCGCAGACATTTTTAACGTCGAGCGGCAGACTGAAATTGTGACAGGCCTGGAGTAAAATGTTTAACGTGGGCCATAAATCTGGCCCCATATTATCTAGGCGCCAGCCAGCCGTGCCAAGTAAAACCAAGGCAGATATACTCGCCCTGGTCTGCACAATTCTTTATAACATCATACAGCAAGGTTGGCCGGTCACTTCCAAAACGTGAAAGTAGCATATTTCGATTTGTAAAAATGTATTTCAACACAATCACTTCCTAGACAGCACACTACTTTTATAATAAAGCAATACCCTCGTATGTAACAACTTTTAACGTAACGTAAAATAAAGAAACCTACTCGTTTGCTGCTCTTAAGAAGAAGTTTGTTTAAAACCGCAGTGCCCAGCCTCATTCATATTTTTCTAATTTCGAGAAGAATCCCTCTTTCCTCCACGCGAAGCCTCTGCGGAGGAGAGAGAAGAATCCGAGTTCCAACAAGATCGTGCTGGATAAAGATGAATCATTTTCCGCTAGTCCTCTCGCTCGATCCCTATTCTGTGACGTCACCAAAATAAGTATCGAGAGAAGAGGACGCAGACTACACTTTATCTGATTCTGAAATTCCTGGAACATGTTTAAAATCTGGTGCCGTTAACTAAGACCCCATTTACACGGTACCGGACGAATTCGGAACCAGTATCGAATTTGTACGGTTCCGCCTGTTTACACGGAAGAAAAATTTGGAACCGGGTCTCAAATTTGTACGGTTCCGCCTGTTCGCACGGCGCAATAGGATTAATAGAATTTCAATCAATCAATCAATCAATCAATCAATCAATCAATCAATCAATCAATCAATCAATCAATCAATCAAAGTTCATCTTCACGTGAAGTTGATTATTTTTCTGCATGATCACATAACCTTGCCGTCAACATTTCCTACATATAGAAGGAAACCGGAGGACCCGAAAACAACTTATAATGGACGTCAGAGGTGAAAGGCAGTCGCTCTGACGACTGGGCCACCGAAGCTTCCTTATACATAAATAAATCAATAAGTAAAACAAGATACAAGAATTGGTTCAATTGTTTTAATGTAACAAAGAAGAAGAAAAACTATATGCGTGGACAAAATTGTTATGCTATATTAATATTATTTTAATGTATATTGTATATACTTTCTCGTATGCGTACGATTATATGCGTGAACGCCTGCTATATACGTCATAAGAATTAACGTGACCGGTTAACAATTAGATAGACTATAGATATAGAATCATTACATCTAGGCCACCCAAACAAAAAAGATAATATTGGCTATTGAAATTTTTTGATATTACGAAATAAACACAATCACTGGAAAAACAAGTTCGGGTTAGGGTTTATGGTTAGGTTGGGATTTAGAGTTATGGGATTGGGGTCTAGGGTAAGGATTAGGGGTTAAGATTATGATTTAAAATTAGTTTCAGAATGCTTGGCATGTATATGCTCAGATCAAGTAAGCTATGCCCACATTTCTAAGTGTAGGAACTTAGATTCGACGGACCTGTTCAAGCCATTAATTTAGAAGCCCAAATTAATTCCCAAGAACTATGCACAGTATTTTATATGTTCTCTCAAGTTTTAAAAACTCAGTACTCAGACCTTGTTGAGGTAAACGTACAGAGTTTGCATTACTACAACAATGGAAGTTCTCTTTCCAGTGATCGGATTTACTTCGTAATTCTGACCTCCATGCTCCATATCACAAACGCTAACTTCGAGGCAAAAGTAAACCACGGAACTATAGCTCTATCAGTCGCTTTTAGTCCCTCTACAAACTGTCCCCTACGCGGTCTTGTGTCAGGCTGGTTACAATTGGTGTCGAGGAAGGGACTTGGTCCGAGTGTTAAACATTAGCAAAATTAAGACGGTGAACTTTATTTTTCATATTTATAAGGCTAACTTTACTTATTAACAGGCTTCAAAAGTGAAGACAAGATTGTATGCTTGTTACGTTGGTTTCAGTTCCCTATAGGGCCTGACACTAGGTTCCTGGAACTGGTTTCGGCTTGACCAGAAACTCTTCGCTACAAATCAATGGGTTTTAGATCTATCGCTAGACTAAACGCCAGCAAAAGAGGAATGAGTAATTTCTGTAAAATATCATCTAAAACTATGTGTACTACGCAATAAATCTAGCAGTTTGATGAGTATAGTGGCGCTAAAACACTTTAACATTTGGTAACCATGCGGCTTTTTCCATCGAGAGAAGTTGACGGAAGATCTTCCCCACTTTCCTCTTTGTGTTTAAAGTTATCGTACATTTGATCATCGAAGGAAGTCAGAAAAGCGGCGATGACCTCATAGCAGAATACATACTGCATCTGGAAACAAACGAGATTGTTGAAGGTAAAATGCAACGTTAAAATGCAATTTCATTTTACTTTATATTATTACACTACACAAAAAGATAAAATCTTTGGAAATATCGATGTTTTTGTAACTCTTGTTAAATCCAAAATGGCGGAAGTGATTTCAAAACGGGAGGGTGTGGCGACATCAGTTGTTGTATCATAGATAATGAAAGGGGAACTGGATAGGAAACTTAGAACGATGTTACAAAACTGGAAACGATGTTTGCATAGCTTATGGTAATTATACACTTATTTAATTTTCATTTTTTGTCAAAAATTAAAATTCCCCCACCAAATAAGTGCACCCTTTGACTAAAAAGAATAAGCACCCCGGTGCTATTTCAGAAGGTTTCGGTAAAAATATTTAAATCCGGCGTGGTTGATTCGGGCTGCACGTTCCACCCGCCTACGGATGTAGATATAATTATTTATTTGTATAAACTAATTTCAAGGAGTAGCGCGTGGTTAGTGCCATACCTCATTTTGGACCATTCCTGGCCTTTGCGCCTGCAAATTTCTAACGTTCATTACCAAGTCGACGCTGTTTTCCAACTTCACTCGTTCAATAGATGATACGATTGCACAAAATGTGCCTGTTCGACCAGTCCCGTCACTAAAACATAAAAGTACATCACACAACGCAATGCAACGAATACAATACAATACAATACAATACAATACAATACAATACAATACAATACAATACAATACAATACATTGCAGTACAGTGCAAAGCAATGCAATCCAACATTCCAACGCAACGCAACGCAAAACAACGCAACGCAAAACAAAGAATGTAATGCGATGAAATGTCATGTCATGTCATGTCATGTCATGTAAAGTAAAGTAATACAATGCAATGCAATTCAATGCAATGCAATGCAATGCAATGCAATGCAATGCAATGCAATGCAAAGTAAAACAATGCAGTGCAAGGCAATGTTAGGCAAGGCAACGTAATGCAATGCAATGTAACGCAACACGATGCAATTCAATGCAATGCAAAGCAACACAACACAACACAACACAACACAACACAACACAACACAATTAACAACACGATGCAAAATAATGCCATACAATGCAAAAAAACGCATCACGATGCAATGAGATGCAATGTAATACCATGCAATAGAAAACAACGCAATACGATGCAATGTAATGCAAAGCAAGGTAATGCCATGCCATGCAAAACAAAGCAACGCAACACGATGCAATGTAATGTAATGCAACACAAAGCAACGCAACACGATACAATGTAATGTAATGCTATGCAATACAAAGTAACGCTACACGATGCAATGTAATACCATGCAATACAAAGCCACGCGACACTATGTAATGCCATGTCACACAATGCAATTAAAAGGAAAGCAACACGATGCAACACAATGCAATTTAAGGCAAAACAATATAATGCAATACCACCCAATCCAATGCAAGCAAATATAAATGCTGCTATAATTGCTGACGCTTGAGTATAGTCTTAACAGTTAACACTTTCACTAACTTTCTACACAACTAACACCAAGGAGCAAGATTTTTGATGTGCTAGGCTTCAGGCGAGAGAAAAAATTAAAATTTTCGAAGGTCTCACTCTCACAGAATTGCTGGTAAAGGAAGCTACACGATCTCTTTCGGCTTCCTTTGGAACATTTTTCTTCCATCAAGTAACTTGCATCAACTTAACTGGTTCCTGAGAACTCTTTGCAAACAAGCTGGATTCGTTTTACTGTGCGGTTCAAGGCCCATCTTTAGCTTGGTGGGAACTCCGTAAAGTAAGATGAAAATTTCACGAGTGCATGAATACAAATTAACCAAATTTTATGGGGGAATAAATAACCTATTAAACCAATCACAAACCTGCAGTGCACGGTGACAGCGTTGTTTCCTGACGAACGCTGGGCCCGTTGTACTTCGGCCAATAGCTGTAGCATTGCCTGAGCGGTTGGAAAATTATCACGTGGCCAGGCGGTGAAATGAAAATGCATTACCGCGGAAGAATTCCCTTTAGTGCCCTGAAATAAAAATAAATAAGTATAGTTAGTTACCGAACCCGAGGTAACTTAGTTCAAGATCACAGAGGTTGCCTAACAAAACTGAGATACTGAGTTCGTTATCACAGAGGTTGTCTAAAAAAAACACTTCAGCAACGATGATAAATCCTTTATCACATTCGTGACCATTGATTAACCCTTATTTTCCCAACCACGGATAAATCAACTTAATTGCCCCGGGCTAATATATATTAGCCCAGGGCATCAACCTGATTTATGCGTGGTTGGGAGTAATTATTATAAATAAACAACCGCCGTACATCAAAGAAGACAGAGGTGATCATGAACTAAAATAAAATAAAGTGAAATGAAATGGAATGAAATAAAATGAGATAAAGTAAGATGAGAAAAGATTAGATAAGATGAGACAAGATGAGATGAGACAAGATGAGATGAGACAAGATGAGATGAGACGAGACGAGATGAGGTGAGATGAGACAGATGAGAGAAAAGAAATATATATTATTACAGTTTTCCTCCACCCGTTAGTTTGATCAAGAGGCTTAGTTGGAAAAGTTTGATTATAATAGAGCTTGTACTCTCGTTTAAACAGTGCAATAAGGCCTGCGTTCTTTGTCGTAGTAATTTGAGCTCGAACAAATTGACGTTGGCGGAACACCCGCGGTGTGATAAAACACGCGAGGGAGAAGAGGAGAAGTTCGTTTCTCTCTCGCGTGTTTCCCGGCACTGCGTGTTTAGTCGTCTCAGCTTTCAGTGAGCGTCACGCGCCATTCACGTGGCACAGAAGCTCAACAGTTGTTTCGAGTTTCAAATTACCGCACGCTGCAATTTGCATATATATATATATATATATATATATAAATATATATGCATATATTACCAACTGTTAACCAGCTTACACAACTGTTAAGCGGCCTCGATTTTCAGTCAAAAGCTCAATATAATATAACAAAAAAAGAGGAAGGACCATCACAGGCGTCAGAGTCGGGCTCTCTGTGGTTTTACTGCTTAACAATACCAACAAATGCAAAAACTAAGCTTTTACAGCTTGGAGATGTAGTACTCTTTGTTTGATACCAATAGCAATGTTTTCGTCCCTTTTCTTGTTTTTGTGCCACGAAAATTTACAAAGTTTCCGAGGCGGCCATCTTGGTACTCCCAATACGAACAAACAAATTAAGAAACGAAAGAACGTCTTACATATAGAACATAGAGCGGTGCTAAACTACAGTAAGGTACCACAATTTAGCTTGAGAGAGTAGCGAAGCAAACTCGACGTCACAGTAATAGACGTAGAGAAGCAAGACTTGAAACACTAACTAGAAAACTATACTATAGACTATTGGATTTTCGTTTTACGCCGCAGGGTCGGCCGGAAGCAACTATATATGCACGAGTACAGACGTAGGAAGTTGCACTGTTTTCCTATGAATAATAATTGTAGTATTATTCAAAAAAATATTTAACTGCAAAATATTAAATAAGAAGAACAAGCATAAGTAAAACATCCGCTTCATTGCTTTCATTTAGGTCTACCATCCCCCAAATTCCGACAAAACTACAACGTTTCTACATTTCCGACACTTTCCCCTGCCTATGCTTGCAGGTAAAAAGGACAGTACTGCCTTTTTTTTTAAATTTGTATAGGCAAAACATTTTTTCTAAGCGATCTTACAAATCGCTTAAAAAATTAAATGTATATCTATGAAATTTATCAGCTACTTTGTCTGACAATATATAGTATTGTAGCTTATCAGAGATTCGACTGCATTTTAACGTGATTTACCTGTGTTTTGGTGAGTTTAAATTTCCTGATAACAATGCCCAAGTCGGCAAATTCTTCGTTAACTCCGTCAAGAGCAACAGCAACAGCACCATACGTTTTTAAGCCTTCGTTTGGCCAGTAAACGCCAAATTGATCCTTCAAAAAAAAAAAAAAAAAGAGGAAGAAAGAGGTAACTAAAGCAGGGAAAGGTACAGTACTTGGTACATTTGCATGGTAAATATATATATACGAACAGCGCAAAATGTGTAATGGCAGACGGCTACAAAAGAATCGTAACGAACAAGAAAATACTTTCAGTTGAGTCAAGTCAAATCGTTCTAAGACAATCACTCGAGTGGGGTCATCACCTATACCTAAACTAAGAAGGCTTCTGATTGGTAGATAACCTAACCCAACACCTTCCCCTAACCCTAACTGTAACTGTCTCCTCCGCAGACCTCATTGCATCCTGGACAGGTCACACTTTTGAGAGGGCCTGCCAGATCCTGTAAACAAAATGGAGCCCGATCCCATTATGCACAGTGAGACTAGGGCACTATAGGTCCTAGAGGCTACAGTTTTGGAAATGGTTTCCGGGCGCTGTTCGACAAACGTACGTCGGAGTTTGTTTGACTCTGTGACCCACCAGGAAATTCGGTCTAAACTTTCTTACATATACAATGAAGAAACCAGTATATTTTAGAATTACCGACCTTCTGCCCCTAGTATTTTTAGCGACAAAAACGAATTGAAGGAGAAAATATCTGCCAAACAAAAAGCAAATTCGACCGTCAGGAAAGTACAAGTTTTCTTATTGTTTTTTGTTTTAATGAGCTATCGAAGACTGTCAGCTGACCAAGAGTTAATGAGATTAATATTAATTTTGTTAAATAAAATTGTAGGCTATAGTGTAGCGTAACTCAAGTTTTAGTTGTTGTGGAAACCGAAAACTGAGAATGAACTCAAGAGTCTTCGTGTAGACTAAATGTATTCTCGTTGATTATTCCTGCCGAAAATTGACAAAGTTCAACCTAAATTTCTTTTATCATTAATTTCTTCACAGTTTAAACTAGGATTCGTATGTCACAAGTCTTAACGTCCTTCAAAATATTCGGATATAGCCATGGCTATTAACAACTGGCAGTTGATTATGCAAAATTATTCCGTGCCAAGTTTTGCCAAATTTTTTACAGGATCTTGCAGACCCTTCAGAAAACGTGTGACCTGTCCATGATGCAACGAGGGCCTGCGGAGGAGATGCGATTGGTTACTTATAGCCAATCAGAAACCTCGTTCATATTAGGTAGGTCTTTACTGCTCGAGTGAGGTCAAGTCATTGGAAGGCAACGTCGAGTCATCGTCGTCACTTATTGCGACCGAGTCAATTCGAGACAGTAAATACCGATAATTTTGTTCGCAAACGTTCATTTACTTTAAAAACTGTTCATAGATATTTCACAGAAGGAAGAAACTAATGCTATGCATAGACAAATTTTCAGGGCATTAAACACAGGTAACGGACAAAAAATTTCATCAGTTGCTATGGCAACAATCTGTTGCTATGGCAACAATGACGATCCAAATTGACAAATTTATTTCAAAAACAAGTTTTGTGATGACCCCTGATATATTTTTTTGCATTAAAACATTTGATTTCAGTTTAATCAAGAGGTAGATTCTACAAAAATCTTTTTAAAAAATAAAGAAGTATGCTTTTCCTAAACAAATTTGATCTACAGCATTCTTTTTAAATCTCACTATTTATTATTTAAACAAAATGAAAGAAAAAATGCAGGATCACGAAACTCGTTTCTAAAATATATCAGATTTAATATAAATAAAAAAATATATAAATATCCATTTTAAAACGTCATTGGTCTCACAACCACAGATGAAACACCTTATGTATTAACAGTATTTAAAGCTGTGAACTCGTGAATAATTTACGTTTCAATTCGAAATATTCACGACGTTAACCAAACATTATAATTATATATACCAAGTGTCAAACTTCATGTTTTCTTGCGCCTCATTGGGCGAGAGAGTATCACGTAAAAGTCATGAAATTCGGCAACAGCTCTGAGTGGTGAATAATAAAATCGTTCAGACCGATACTACTCATCAAGTTATGGAGCAAAAACAAAGGTTCGCTAGCCGAACCAGCGATGAAATAGAAAATTTACTTAAAGGTAAAGATTCAACATCAACGAAAAAGGCCATCAAGCAAGCTGTTAAAATCTTAAGGGAATTTTGTATCGAAAAAGGACTTGCCGCCGCGGAGTTTGGAAATCTTATAAAAATACAACTAAACTTAAATAAAGATAAAATTAAAAAGTTTCATTATATTTACTTCAGTGATTTGACGTCTTTCTTTTTTTTGTTTTCTTTGACACTTAGTATATAATGAAATACTTATTGACAGGAACCTTTGGCAAACAATATGTTTTGTGGTCCCTCGACCGCCGATGTTCAACATCGGCGGTTTCAGTCAATAAGTGCTAATTGTTATATAGCTAGAGTTTTGCTGGATAAAACGATGACTGTTGACTAAATTTCAATGTAGACCGAGCGGGCAACAATTGAGAACTTATTGCCCACTCAGTCAATAATATTGCAATTGTTGCCCGCCAGAACTTTGAACTCTTCACGGTATCCTATAAACAAAAGCTTGTTTGGTACAAAAAAGATTATTTATAGGTCCTCAAAGCTTGTGTGAAGATTAACTGGAGAAATGTATTACTGTTCTTTTGTTCTGAGACTCATACTTGCATGTTTACTGTTTAGTTGAAGTGAAATTTCGAAGCCAGGCGTAATGTTTTTGGTAAGTCTTTCAGTTTGTCTTTTGTGTACTGAAAGATAATGGAAGGGGAACTGGATAGGAAACTTACGAAACCGGAAACGATGTTTGCACAACTTGTTATGGTAACTATACACTTATAAGCGGTAGGTGCATTACACCTAACGGGTGGTCCCACATTGGCTAACAACAGGCACTGCTATTGTTTAATTTCAACAATAGCTGATGGCCATGTGGGACCACTCGTTAGGTAGATTAGCTGCTTCTAAGTGTATAATTACCATAGAAAGGTTTGCAAACATCGTTTCCGGTTTCGTAACATCGTTCTAAGTTTCCTATCCAGTTCCCCTTCCATGCATTATCAATGGTGTACTTTCCCTTGATAAACGTCGAAATTATTCAGCGAAACTCAAGCTATATAACAAAGCACTTAATGTCTGCTCCCTCGGGAAACTAACTGTTTCCCTCGGGAGCAGGCATTAAGTGTATAATATTTACCTGTTCTTCAATAGTTGATATGCAGACAATGACTGCACAGTTTTGCTCGAAGACCATTCTCCAAAAGTCATTGACAGTATGCGGAAGTGGTGTTTGTGTTGCAATGAAACTGTTAGGTTTCTGATAGCCCTGTAAAACAAAGGTTCGTTGTTTGTACCAAATTGCTTGGTAATGCCACGATTGGGTCAGAAGTGAGACTATTACTTGATATTGACCCTTTTTAGTTATAACCTATGTGTGACAATTCATACGTGCACGGTTCAAAAACAGACAAAGAGAGAAACAAACAAATAAAAAGACAAAGAGACAAAAAGACAACTAGTAAACAGACAAGCAGACAAGACAGACTTTCCGGTTGTTTGTCTGTTTTCCCCCTGTTTTTGTGCTACCTGTCTGTTTCACAGACAATAATCTGTCTCACAGATATAAGGAAAGTTTGTATTCAAAAAAGTCAACAACAAGTTTCACTTGACATCTGATTATAATTAATTTTATTAATTTCCTTACGAAAATAAAGCTGGCATTGATGTAGTCTGTTGTGCCTGCCATTTCTTCAAGTAAAACGCGATTGTAGTCAACTAAAATTATGCCAAATAAAAAGAGAATGTTAATGTAAAATAATGTTGCGATAGTAATTCATTAACTAATTAAGGGTTAAATGCGCGCCCCCCTTTCAGTGATGCGAGTCGAAAGGAGTCAAAAATTTCGTTTTTAAGTACTTTGTTCTTTGAACGTTTAGAGCATACCATATTTGCCTTCGTTTCAATGTTTTAAACGTGAGCCTACGCCATATTTTAAAGTGCCTATGAAACGAAAATTAAGTTTGTCTTATTTGAAATAACGTTCAAAATGAGAAAGTAACATCTTTTGCAGTTTTTTGTTTCCTTGCTTCGTTGTTGAGATATTTCCATAGATATAGGAGGTGTAGATCGCCGACTCAAGCGGGCAAATTCAAGATGGCGGCTAAAGTGACCAAATGAGCGAAAACCAAGAGAGAGCTTCTTCTGGAAAATTACTGCTTCAAATTAAAAGAAAAAGAAAATATATTCAAGACAAAGAATTCAATTCAAGTGTTTTTGATAGTTTTGGTTGACAATTACAGCCATTCACCCGAGTTAAGGATTGGCTGTATATAGGCCAGTGTTTTGTTTACTTTTGCAATTGACGACAAGGATAAACAAAAGTATCCTAAGAAAGGTATTTCTACAAGTGTTTAGGTTATCCTAAGCTAGTAATTAAAGCCAAAAAAACGAGTAAAATAAAAACAAAAGCAAGAAGCTCTATCACATATAATAAATATATCGATTTAACCGATCCAAAATTTGGATATTGCGAATATTGAAACTCGTATTTTTCCCAAACATACTGATGTTGTTGAGCTTCCCGACAGTTTTAAAATAATTCTTCACAGTTAGTTTTTCTTGAGAGTCACTTAAAGTGACTTGTCCCGTTAGAGTCACTTGAGCATTTGCCCGCTTGAGCTGCCATCTTGAATCCCCCATAGTGGGCCCGTCTCCAGAACCGAATCGGCTATCTATACCTCCTATATCTATGGTAATACCAGGATCGCCTCGGATTCTTTTGTTCTCCGAGGGAATGTAAACCTCGTATTTCCCTCATCGCTCATGCAAGAGGGAAATTTATCCTTTGTCTTATTCTAATTTTCCCGTGCATGTTGATAGGGAAAATTAGAAGACAAAGAAATCTTTTGTCTTCTTCTAAATTTCCCGCTTGCACATATTTTCCCTCATCAACATGCACGGGAAAATTAGATGCAACTTCTCTGATCAACCGTGTAAATTTCCTGTCGGTAAGATTCTCAAAGTGTTCCTCGGCGATCATAATATTACAAACTAATAACATGACTTGAGGGAAATTAGCGATTAAATTTCCCCTTCGCCTTGGGAAGATTTTTTTTTTTCACAAATCTTCCCTCGGCGGCGGGGAAATTTAATGGCTAATTTCCCTCAAGTCATGTTATTACTTATAAATATTTCAAGTTGTTTGAACTTTTTGACGTCACATATGCATAACGACTTATCGGAGAATAAATTATCGTTATATATATTTGTAATTGTCACACATAATCACTTGAAAATCTACATTGTTGGTGTTGTGGGAAAAACACACCCACATGCTTCGACGATCGTTCGTTAGTTCAAAGACCAGGAAAAATATTTGTCTACGGTTAAAAAAAGCCAGGCCCAACATGTTTTACAAAGCTCTTGACAAAGCGTAGCGATGCGAATGGCCTTTCTTTGCTTGTCTCTATAAATCGTTAACCGAACGATTTAACGAGAGTGTAAATTTTATACATCCACGTCGGCACGTCGGCAGTATCGGCTTAGCTGCTCAGGTAAAGAATTGTACTTTTTTGCAAGGAATTTTGGCTAACTACATCGACATTGTATTCTCTAATATTATTTTAAAAGTTCAGAGCCAAAACTGCCAAAAAGACAATATTAATAGTTTTAACTTGTAAATTGTCGGGATTTTTTCTGTTTTAAATGATTTCATGAGTTTATAATCGTATTTTGAGTCTTTCGTGAATAGTGTGTTACAGAACGACGGGAAATCGTTTAAACAAGTTAGCAACGTACACACTATTTCAAATTTTACGGTTTTCAAACTGTTTACTGTAATCAAAACTGGCGCAACGCTCTGTGTACGAGACTGATCGAACTAACCAATCAAATGACGAGTTTCATCGAGGTTTCCCAGAGCCTCCAATTCTTGGTTTCAACCAAAAGGATCGCAGGCTCAGGCACGAAGCTGGGTCATTCCAATCCATACTGTGTACTGCATGTGTACCGTAGACTGTATACTGCATATTGCATACTGTATACTGTATACTGCATACTGCATATTGCATACTTTATACTGTATACTGTATATTGTATACTGCATATTGTATATACTGTATACTGCATACTGTATACTATTTGCCATAGAACTTCCCCACTATATAATAAATACATAATATATAAATACATGAAAAGTCGCAACATACATGGTACGACTTGACAGCGGTTCTTCTTTTCATTCTCAGTTGACGAACCTTCCTCGCAAGGCTGAATAATTACACGTTTCTGCAAATTCTGTAAGGATAAAAGTATTTTTTGTAAAAATACGATTTTCTCTAATTGACAACAATGACCAAAAAATTCACGAATTAATCATTGAGTAAAAGACGCCAAGATTTTATCCCTTGGCATTTCGTTTAGAACAGCTATTTCCAGTTGAAATAAAAGTAGCGTGCCGCGTAGGTAGTGTTGAAACAACAGCCCTTCACTCGAAACGTTAGACTCCTACGTTCTCTGTTTCGGCAGTATATCTAACCTTACTATATTTCGATTGTTATTTCCAGTTGAGTTTGGAACGGCTCAAGTTTTGCCGTTACGTTTAGTCGTTTGGAATTTGTAGTTGTGCGTACTGTAATGCGAACGATGTTGTCAAGGTGTTGCCAAGGCGTGATATACTAGCGCTAGTGCCTTGCCCTTGGCAAGTTTGACAACATTAAGTATTACTTGAGAAATTGCGTGATATCAATATTCACGGAAATTTACATACCTGGTTTTGTTCATATTTGTTAGGGCGTAAACAGCGCGTTATCATCCCCGGAGCAGCCTCATCTACTCTTCCCGTTACTTAATCAAGTGTTCCGCAAAGATCTATTCTTGGACCTATGCTTTTTTATTCTATATAAACAATCTACCAGATTCTGTTCAATCTTCGACTGTCGCGTGTTTCGCAGACGACACAAAGTTGTTTAAAACAATCAACTCTTGTTCGGATGCAAAGTTCCTCCAACAAGACCTTGACCGGTTTGGAAAAATGGACAAAAACTTCTCGACTCTGCTTTAATGAAAAAAGGACAAAATCTCAGTCTATTACCCGTAGAAAGGCACCAATCAAACATCAGTACCATCTCAAAGATAAAGAGATCGGAAGCCTTAAATGTGAACGAGATCTTGGTATTTGGATGACGCAAGATTTAACATGGTCAAATCAGGTTGCAGTCCAAACCACAGCTGCAAACAGAGTACTTGGTTTGGTCCGTCGTTCCTTAAGAGAGGTCAAAGATCCCTGTGTCCGTCGTACAATCTACCTTGCAATCGTACGTCCACATCTCGGGTATGCAACTCAGGTATGGTCCCCGCAATCTGTGGAACTTATCAGACGCGTGGAACGGGCGCTACCAAAGTAATTCTGAATCTTCCATTCCAATCATCAGTAACTTACAAACAACGACTGCTGACATTAAACCTACTCCCAGTTTCTTACTGGCACGAATACCTGGACTTAATCGCTTCTTCTTCAAAATTATTAATACATGGCTATAATCGATCCCGAAATCTTACCTGCTCCGTACATTCCTATCAGAACAACAAGAAACAGCTCGACTCCTGACATCTTACAGTTTCGCCCGCGAAAATGTAAAACTCTTACTTTCCAACGCTCCTATATATATTACAAGAATGTGCAGGACTTGGAACACTTTACCATCCCAATTACGTGTAAAAGGGACCACTTTCTCCAGTTTTAAAAGCAACCTCCTATCCTACTACAAAGCAGCAGTACTTCGAATTGACAACCCTGAAGACCCCAGATCATGGAAATCGATTTGCACAAAATGCAACTCAACACGAGGTCTCAACGAAACGATCCGTTGCTGCATCTGATGTCTGAAACTTCTATTATTATTATTATTATTATTATTATTATTATTATTATTATTATTATTATTATTATTATTATTTACTTATTTACTTTGTTTACCTGGGACCGCAGTAATTGGCATTAAGCTGTTGTGGGCACCCTGCCACGTAATTGTAAATTTGTTATTGTGATTTAATGGTAAATTTACTTATTTATTATTTTATTATTATTATTAACTTTACTGAAATCTAATTACTTAAAGCACACTCACTCACACAACACACCTATGTAATTATTATCTATAGTATACAAATGTGGCAAAACGTAATAAATAAAAAACTTAAAAAAACCTAGCCTGCGTGCAAACTCCACCTGAATTTAATAATTAAATATCATATTAAATTCAGGTGGAGTCGGCACGCAGGCTAAAAAAAACCCACATCTGTTCGCATTACGTCACAACTACAAATTTCAAACGACTAAACTTAACGGCAAAACTTTAGCCGTTTCAAACTCAGCTGGAAAGCGCAGTAACAAAAGCCAGCAAAACACGAAACTTCCTACACTGGAGCCTTAAGGTTAATACGTGAAGAATTTCGATCTACAGTTAAATGGGTTTATCTGTATGTCTTCATCAAAGGAGATTTTAACGTTAAATATCCTCACTTCTTGATTCCGTAGCAAACGGCATGAAGTAAAGCCTACGAGAGTTCACATTCGAATCTTTCAGATAGTTGATTAAAAAAAACCCGAAAGAGATAAAGAGATCACTGCCTATTCGCGTGAGTTCAGCGATTAACATATTAACCCTTTATTGGCCAGGTTTCCGGGAGCTCTCCCCTTGACAAGTAAAATCGTTTGGCGTTAACCAGCGTAAAATTAATAAGTTGCCAAAAGGCAACTGTGGCCAGAATCTTCCCGGTGCAGAATCTGCAAGCTGGCGACAGAGGAAAAAAAGAAGGAACAACAGAAACAGAAACACAGGCTACCATAGATAGGCCGAGTAATAAGTTAATATCATGTTGCATTGCGATAACTCCTACGAATGCCCGCAGCGTTTCAGATTGTATCAAAAAAGAAAGTCTATAGTTTCAAATTTCAAATCGACACCTGAAGGCAACCAGTATTAACATTACAAAAATTCTGAGTTACCTCTTCCGTAATTTTCATACCTCTTCTTATAAAATTAATATTCAAGCTTTTCTTGAAATTTCTGGTAGTGTTTACTTTTACAAACGTTTTGCAACAGGATTGTAGTATATTGAATTCGTATAACCCAAACTCATGTTATAATTCAAGTAACACATTTATTTTAGGGGGTAACACTCATAATAATGATTACCTCGAATTCCTCTTTTGCTTTTGTTTTGCGAGTACCTCGGATAGTTTCTTTGAGTATGGCAGATTTGACACGTACATCGGCAGCAGAGATTTCTGTGTGCGCAAAAGTAACGGCTTCCAGAACCGCGTTGTGAATAAAGATATATTGCTCCTGAAAGGACAAGAAGAATAGAAAGAAGAAAATACAATTATGAATTTATCCAATAAATCTAGCTATAACCACCATTCATAGACTGAAAGCCAACCGCCGATCTGCTGACTTTCAGTCTACACCATTAAGTCAACGCCAACAAACGCTAACCTAAGGAACGGCGGCCACCACAATAGCGTCGTCAATGTTCTGTAGTGCAATCGTACGTAATATTTACTGAATGGACCTATTCACGAATGTAGTACCGAAAATTTTAAAGTCGCAATGCACTTTCCCTGTTCGTTGGGAAGTCACGAAGTTCGTTCAAAAATTAGCAAGTATACGTTGCAACCGCGTGAATGACATGGCAAACGCTGGACATATATAGTTAATAGAAAATAAACATGGTTTGGAAGCTCGACAAAAGTCATTGTTTTATGTTTTTGGTCAGTTTTATGGAAATTTGTGTACTTTCACGGTTACAGTAATCCCAATAGATCGTTTTCACTCACGTGATCGGGTGGCCTCATTGGGGTGGTGAAACAATACGAAATATTTTAATAAGAATAGAGTTAAATTCCCATAGGATAAAGATGGTACACCAATATGGCTGCCATTTCATTGTTTTGGTACACCAATATGGCCGCCGTGACGTCAGATGAAAAATTTGGGTTCAATCGCTCAACCGTACTGTTTAAATATTGATAAAGCTAAAAACAAAGGATTTGCGCACCTCCAAGTACCTTTCAACATACCAATCGTAGTTAGATTGTTTAGTACCGCTTTGAAGTTCGCCGAGTTTCCAAACCATGTTTAGTTTCTATTAACTACGCTATGAATCAAAGCTCGTTTTTATCGGAATAAACAAAACTCAGCACCGTTAATTTACGGTAAAATATTAAACCGAAGTCTTGCTGTATTGACCGAGCGATAGCGAGGTTAATACGCTCAAGACCGAGGTTTACTATTTTACCGTAAAGACCGAATGGTCGAGGTTATTAAGTAGTTTATTATATGGCACTTTTTATTTCAAAATCAATCTTGTATTTCTTGGTCTTCGCTTCCTTTAACTTCGTGAAAACACCGAAGTAGCGTTATTTTCTTCTGTTTCTTTCTCCTCTGGATAATAGAATTTACTTTTATAATGTTCATCGTCGTCTATTTCATCTATTTTCGCCATTTTTCGGCAATAAAAGTTTCTTATTAGGATTTTTTGTTTGTTTCCAATCGTAGGGCATTAACAATTTTCATAATGCCCGTGGGCATTACGGAAAAATCTCGCCCCATCAGCAACCAATCACAGCGCGTAATTTTACCCGAAGTAATCCGTGCCATATAATAAACTCGATAATCGCACAGCGACTAATTTCTTTTATAAAATAATGACTTTAAATTGTCAATAAACCCCAGAAAAGTAAACAAGAAAACAAATTACCTGTCTCAGGACGAGTTTGTTACCATTTAGCGCCACGCCTCGTACCTAGCCTTACTAGCCCACTTTGGTTATTTTAGGCAGCGAGTACTCATATGTAATTTCTTTTTTTCTCTTGTAATTTTAAATTGTGTAAGGTAATAATGAGTGCAAATAAAGGTTGTTGTTGTTGTTGTTGTTGTTGTTGTTGTTGTTGTAGTTGTTGTCGTACAACACGTCGGCGCTTTTAGCGATGAAAATGCACTTAAAGTTGCACTGAAAACATTCTGCTGTGTTAATTACGTGATTAGACATATATCCAAGTAATTTTTGACATTCGTTGATGATTAAATCCACATGAAATTTAAAAAAACGACAAAATCGTCGCGAAGTATCTCGTGTGCCGTGCCGTTATGTACGGTTTAATTAACGAGCAGGAGTGTTTTATCAGATATAAAGACACGAGGCGAAACCGAGTGTTTTTATATCTGATAAAACACGAACTGCGAGTTTATTGAACGGCTTCAAAAACGAACCACTTGGTAAGTTCATTGGCGTGGTAAGTTTGAAAAATAACCTTGTCTAAGTCGAGAAAATCAAAGCTAAAGTTTATGTAAATCAGGAGGTACGTTATGCTCGAGAATTCGCCTCATTGACTATTCGCTCGCAAAAAACTCGGGCTCGTTGTCTAATTGTTAAATAGTAACTACTGTTACACGTACTTCTGTTTGCACCATCAGAAGGCGTTGCCCACGCATTTCTCTTACAAAATGCAAAAAGTCCACCATACGATCCGTGTCCTGTTGTTCATCAAGTTTTTGCAAAGTATAATCAAGAGCAATAAACGTACCCGTACGCCCACAACCGGCACTATAAAATAGAAAAACTGATTAAAAATCGTGAATGATAACGTACAGCATAAAGCAATATATCCAAACAATATTTCATATTTGAAAAAGGTACAATTCTACTTGCTTGTATCGGAAAAATTTGGCGTCTTGGGGATCCTCAAACACGGTATACGTTCCTGATTAAATTTTCCGTATATTCATTGTAGCGAGCGGAGTTATAATACTTCTCAACAGAGTCAGAACAGAGAACGGAATTAAGAACAACATATAAACAAGATCAAAATGGAGAACTATACACACAACAACAGAGTCGGAATAGAGAATCACACTAAACAGATTCGGAATGGAGAACCATACACAACAGAGTCGGAATGGAAAATCACACACAGCAAAGTTGGGATGGAGAACCACACACAACAGAGTCGGAATGGAGAAAAACACACAACGAAGGGGAATGGAGAACCATACACATCAGAGTTGGAATGAAGAATCACACTAAACAGATTCGGAATGGAGAGCCTTACACAACAGAGTTGGAATGGAAAATCACACACAGCAGAGCTGGGATGAGAGGGGGGGGGGGACGGAGGGGGAATGGAAAGCCACACACATCAGCATAGGAACGGAAAGAACCGTGTGGCATTTACAAGGACAAACCGAAGAGTGCTCACGCAGTTTGTTGGCTAATATGGTATATATTATATGCATACATCGAACTGAACCTACGTTCAAACTATATGTGAGAGCCAGTAGCTCAATAGTGTCACTGTGTTCAAGTTACGCTGGAAAAGTCAAAATCATTTTTGGAGTGAAATAGCTTGAAAAGCATTTTCACACAACTTCATGCATATCCGAACTATAGCATAATCTCTTAACCAGGGATTTCTTGGGCCATAAAAGTTCTTATATATAAAGCCTTGTTCTATTTCTTTGTTGGTAAACATGTATAGAACACATTTCCGTAGTGTATATTTTTTATAAAAAAAATTGTAGGATCGTTTTAAACCTTAAAAAGACAGTATTTATTAACAAAATGAGTAACGTAAGCGTTTACCTGCAGTGAACTATGACTGGATGCGAGCCTACCAACGCTGCTCGAAAACGGCTGTGAAAGTGAAGAAGTGGTCCAGGATATCTTGGCACTCCATGATCAGGCCAGGCAGTAAAGTGGAGATGTTGTACATTACGGGCAAGACCAGTTGATAATTCCTGACAAAGAATTACAAATTTACATGTAAAATAATTTTACACGTTATAGTGGTGTACTTTACAACGCTATATCATGTTTTAAAAGATAGCGCAAAGCTCTTAGAACAACAAAATAGATGCAAGATCTAATACGTTTTTAACATCTTTACCAAAATATCATATTTAAAAAAACAAAACGAGAAAGACTTAATATTATTAGAATTAACAATTAACAAACAGCAATTAACAAATAGTAATTAACAATTGACAATACACAGTTACAAATTAACGATTAGCAACAAACAATTAACAATCCACATTCAATTAAGAAACAAAATATAAAAACAAACCAAAAAAAACAAAAAAAACCTAATAGGTGCGAATTAGTTAATTATTTTCGTATATAGACGTTAGAAGTGACGCCGAGTGTAATACGGCAATGCTGGTTGTTTTCAAATTCGCAAATAACAAATATCGCCGTGACTCCGTTTCCCATGCAACAAACAAAATTTACCAAATAGGCAAAAAACAAAGGTGGATGTCTGGTTATTTCATGTATGGAAATATCGTACTAACAAGGAGTTGCAAAAAGTACACAATGCTGTCGCCAGAATTAAATTTTCCCATTACCTTGATGACAAAATATCGCACTGTGTAGTCAGCGAGGACAACTTGACCAGTCTCACGGACAGCTACGTCGCCATAGGCTTTTTCTATTGGTGTAGCTGGCCAGTATTGATAACATTTAACCTAACAAATCAAATATAAAAGGCTTAACAAAACATAGCCTGCTCGAAGGCTCTTGCTAGAGGTACATGCGAGCTGTGTGGTGCGGGTCGTGTACAACACAACAAAACAAACAAACAAATAAAATAAAATAGCTTTTCTTTTTTTTTGTCGACTGTGAGAAACTGACCAATCTGAAACTTTCCATAGTGAGTGCCATTATTGAAAATTTTGTCATTGTTAATCTCAATTATATTGTTTCCACAGTTTCAAATTTCAATCCAAAATTTTGCGTCATGATTTAGGACACAGATACCAAAAATTATCTAGCATCTGCGCAGACAATCTCTCGTCTGCATTCCTCCACAAGATCCACTTTAATTAATTAATGAGTAACATCATCATAGCCATTAAAGTGTCTATGAAACAAAAAAATTAGGATAGTCTTAATTATTTGAAAGAGCACTTAAAATGACAAAGTAACATATTTTGCAGTTTTTCGTTTCCTTGCCCCGTTTGTAAGATATTTCAGTTTGGGCTGACTAGTTTCCAGCTATATAAAATATCGAAAACAACCTCGATCTACCATCTGAGTTCCACAGCTTGGTTCCCAGGCCTCCCTTTTTAACGTCGAGCGGCAGACCGAAATTGTGAGAGGCCTGGAGTAAAATGTTTTGCTTGGCCCAAAACTGGCCCCAAATTATACAGGCACCAGCCGGCAGTTGGGCGGAAAACCAAAACCAAGGAAGATAACACTCTCCTTGGTGTGCACAATTCTTTATAACATCATATAGCAAGGTTGGTTTACTGTCGAAACGTGAAAGTAGCATATTTCGATATGTATAAATGTATTTCAACTACAATCACTTCCTACGCAGAACACTACTTTTATAATAAAGCAATACCCTCGCATGTAACAAATCTTTTAACGTAATGTAAAATAAAGAAACCTACTCGTTTGTTGTCTGCCCTCAAGAAGAAGTTTGTTTAAAACCGCAGTGGCCTCGTTGATAAAGATTAAAGAATCCGAGCTCAAGCAGCATCATGATGAATAAAGATGAATCATTTTCCGTTAGTCCTCTCGCTCGATCCCTATTCTGTGACGTTACGAAAATAAGTTATGGAGAGAAAAGAGGACTAGGAACTAGTCTGTGAGTTCCAGGCATTCGGAAGGTTGTGGATTAGAGTTCCGTTTGGAGCTCACAGTTTTTCTCAGAGTTTAACTAACGACAGCTTGTACAGCAAAAACAAATGAAATGTCTTTATATTTCAGTTTGTTTGATATGCAAATTCAACATTTTGACGTCACAGGTGCAAAATGATTATCAGAGGAATTTATATATCGTTGCTATTATCAAACATAATCATTTGAAAATCTACGGTTTTGGTGCTGTGGGAGAAACTCGCGCACTTCTTTCAAATTAATTTGGTTTGATAATAGCAACGATAAATAACTTTGAGACTCCCAACAAAAAATTCTCCAGATGCCTATGAATCAGGGAAGAAAGGTCAAGCAGGATCACTAATTTTTCCTACTCCAAATAAAGCCGGATATGTGTATAATTGTATATGTATAATTGTTTTACTAGAATTTATTTTATTCCTTTTAATTTTAATTTTAAAGTTCTTCCTTTCTTCACGAGTCAAGCATAAACATTTTTGTGGTCATCATTGTTTTCCGACTGGACAGCCATGCATCATACAAACCAAGTATGCAGGTAATATATCAACAACGAGTTTGAGTGTTTCATCAGAGGATCCAAACACACGAGAAAACATGATGAATTGATCGAGTGTTTGGATCCCTCCCTGATAAAACACAATAAACGAGTTGTTGATATGGCATCTCCACAGCGACTTCAATTGAAGAATGCAATTAAAATAAACTCGCATGAGATTTTATTTATGAGTGTGTGTAAAATTTATTCGTACAGCAACTTGCTTATTTTGCATAGATAATTGAGATCTTAAGAATTAGATGAACACCGGTTTTCATCTAATATCTTGGTTTTTACTGGAGTATCCAACTTCAACCAGGTGATTAAATGAACTATTGTAATTGGCTGATTATCTCATGAATTATTAATAAGTTTGAGATATTTCTATCTCACCTTTCCGTCTTCTTCCAAACCAGTGAGCATTACAATAACGCTGCATTCCTGTTCCCAAACCATTCTCCAAAAATCGTTTGTAGTTGAAGGGAGTGGACCTACATAGAAACATTTATGCATATTTTTATTTTGAAGGATAAATACATCTACGTAAAAGACAGTGGCGCACAAAGCTAATTTCCCCACAGCAACAAGAGAAATTGATGCCAACCCCACAAAAAAATCTTCGAGTGGTGAAAGACGAAAAGATAGAATTCACATCTTCCAGGAAGAGTGTAATTTTCTTTTTATTTCTCTGTTTGTTTGTTTGTTTGTTTGTTTGTTTGTTTGTTTGTTTGTTTGTTTGTTTGTTTGTTTGTTTGTTTGTTTGTTTGTTTGTTTGTTTGTGTGTGTGTTTGTTTGTTTGTTACCAGGATATCTCAAAAATACCGTACAGATTTTCATGAAAGTTTGTGAAAAGATTGATCATAGACCATGGATCGACCCATTCAATTTTGGTTGCAATTTGGATAAGAATTTAATAAAAATCTGACCGCAAGATTATCCGTGTGGAAGAAATGATAACGCTGATTATCTTGTTTTAGTTTTATGCAAAAAGTTTACATCATTCCAGTACGAGTGCAATCAAGCATTTTATTCACTCACACGTGTACGTGTTGGTCTCGTAAACTAGCCTAGTTAGCGGAAAGACTCGTTTCCCCTTCTAATAACACACTGGCGGAGGTGTGCTGTCTCTGAGTGCCCTCTTAGTTAATTTTGTATTGCGGTTTTAACGCATCCGTGTTCTAGAGTTACCCTAGAAATTAATAGAATGGTCTGGCGTTAGCTAGGATAAAATACTAAAGATCGACTACGCATCAAAATTCTAAAAACAACATGGAATCCAGTGTATAGCACCTCCATCGTGCACGACAACAGTCTTTCTAACTTATTTCGCGCTTCCTTACGTCAATTATAGTACCATGCGTTACTTTAGTTTAAGTTACGGCGTTGGGAGAAGTAGATATAAGCCACATAGTTACTAATCGAGACAAACTAAAAATAAAAAAAAGAACAAACCTTGGGTAGCAATGTATTTTGAAGGAAATCTCATGCCCTATAACGTTAAAGGATTAGTTTTTAATGTAAAATATTTAGTCAAACTGTATAAGTATAAAGTCACACTGTATAGTGTATATACCGTATTTATTCCAATCCACACCCAAGACCTTTATTAAAAAAGAACTCTTTAAAGGGTCGTTTATTAGAAAGAGGAATTTATTGTATAGAGGGCGGAGTTTATTTCAAAGTTTAATATTTTAGCCTTAGAAAAATAGAAAATGTTCAGACAATTAGGGTCGTTTATACGAGAGCTGATAAGACGTGGCTTGCACAGGACGCGTCTTACATAAGACGCGAAACATTCGTATAAAAGGTACAAAGACTTACGTTCGCCTCTTAAGCCCTAATCAAACGAGAACGCAAGTCATCGCAAGTTTTAGCCTGTGCTTGCTTGTGTCTCGTTTGACCGCCAGTTTGCGGTGACTTGTGTTAGCTTGCGACTAATTTGATCTTGTTCAAATTTCATCGCAAGTTTTTTTCAACTTGCGAGAGCTTGCGAAACGTTTGAACACAAAACACAAGTCGTTGCAAGTCTTTCGTGCTCCATCGCCATAGAAACTACCATGAGAACTAGCGAAAAGGCGTGGGAACTAGCGGAAGTGCAGAACTTGCGACGACTTGTGCCGACGTTTGACTGGTGGCATCGCAAGTCATCGTAAGCTAACTTGCGATGACTTGCGTTCTCGTTTGATTAGGGCTTTACACAAGCAACGGCTTGTTCAAAAACGCCGTAAATGGACCAGGTCACGTCTATAAGACGCTAATATTACAGAAATAGTTGCACGATATCAGTTTCATTGTCATTAGACTCATCGTCGTTGATGGTAAAAAGTTCGTCAACTGAATCCACAACATCCGAATCAGCAATAATGACCTTCAGTGAAACGATCGTGCCTATATCCCCTTGTTGGCTTTACACGGCTATATAGTCTTTCTTAATTAAAGCAGTGAATAATGGGAACTATATTGGAAAGATGAATTTATTAAATATTTTCAAAAGTAAAATTGTTATTTATTAAAGAGGGGGTTTATTTGGCAGTGGGCGCCTGTTGAAATAAATACGGTTGGCACTTCTAAATATCTCGCGTTCCTAAATGAATATCAAAACCAGAGTTCTCCTTGTAAAAACTAGACAAACGATCCAACTATACCCACTATTAACACGAACTCTCAAACACCCAAAACAACCTCTGTCCTTTATTGGAGCCCTAGTAGCTCTGAATGGTTGGGGCCTGTGACTTCTAATATATTACACGGCTGAAACAACTAAAAAACTATTTTTCTTAGGTAAAAAATTAAATCTACAAAATTTATTTATTTAAATCTGTCTTGACAACTTAAACTTAAATAAATGATTTAATGAAAAAAAACAAAAAAAACAAAAAACAAAAACCAAATAAAAAAAACACGAGTCACCGAAATCGTTTTTGAAATAAATTAACTGTAAATTGCGGTCGTGCTGAAACGTCATTGTTCTTATTTCAACAGATAAAATACTTCACCCACAAACAAGATTGGATGCCTTAAATGTTATTCTATGCATCACTTCTGTTTCGTTTTTCTACAAAATATCCATGCACCATTTTTGCGGTTATAATTTACAACTTTTCACTTTTAAAAAAAAACCGACGTAGACGGCCATCATAAAATTATCACAACTGCAAGTATAAACTTATTCAAAGTAGGCAATATGAGACATATAGCTCTTATAATGTAAATTTATTTTATTGATTTACGGAACTAAGTTAAAATATGAAAAGATTTTCTAAGTTATAACAATTTTCATACAAATAGTATTGTCAACTGTCAACCGGGAAAGTCGTACTGGCCGGCTAGCGTGAGGTTGGGCCATGCCACTGGGGCTATAACGAGTAGCGTGAGGTTAGGTCACCTGATGGTAAATTTCCTGCGTTACCTTTATGTAGCTGGCATTGATGTAATCCGACTCCTGTCCGTCTTCTCTCCTAGCAAGACGCACTCTGGAATAGTCGTCTAAAAAGGCAAGCAGTGCAAACATGTAGTTTTGAGTAGTCAAAAGTAAAATAAAAATATTACTCCCTACCCTGACGGAACAATTTTGTAATTTTGAAATCCGCTATCTTTTGTTAAGAAACACAATATTAAAACAATAGTAGTAACAATAGTAGTAACACCCAAACTACTAAATTCTTATTAATCTATAGCGTAGTCTGGCGAAAATATGTCAGACCAAGAGAGCATAAAGGTAAGATGTATAGTAATGGTCTAGCTCTATTCTAATTCCCCTTAGGTTATTTTTAGACACACCTATCGTGGGTTTTGCGTGGAAGACTACACATTCCGCTCGTGAAAACACAATGGCGGCAAAAGACTTATAGGAGTGAAGTACATTTTGTGGAAGAACTGAAGAATTGTATCAGTACAAGAACGTTACATTAAATGTTTTACTCGTGAATAGAAGACAGTCAAGTCCTCTTAAACAAAAACATTTTTGTGTTTTGTAAAAGGCTTGTTAGTATAATGGTGTAATATAAACATCTAATGCCATTCTCGACTGCTCGCGACAAGTCGCGAGTTACGCGCGACGATTATCGCTTATTAACTTAAGAGGAATTAGGATAATAATAATAATAATAATAGGCATTTTCTATAGCGCACAAACCACTAATGTCCTAGGCGCTTTACAGTACTACAATCAAGATATTACATTAAAAACTATTAAACTAAAAAAAATTACATTAAAAACTATTAAGAAATAAGTTAAAAAGATATGTTTTAAGAGATTTCTTAAAAACAATTAGCGAAGTACTTTTCCTAAGATCAATTGGTAACTCATTCCATAGCTTTGGTCCTGCAACACAGAAGGATCTATCTCCATATGTTTTTAATCTTGATTTTGGAATTCGAAGAAGTTCTTGAGTCGTCGATCGAAGCCTGCATTGTGAAGAATAGTAAGATACAAGTTCCTTCAAATATGTTGGTGAAAGGTCATGAAGAGCTTTATAAACCAGTAATAGAATTTTGAATTGGATACGATACTGAACAGGTAGCCAATGCAAGTTAATAAGAACAGGAGTAATATGGGCTGATAGCTTTGTATTTGTAAGTAGGCGAGCTGCAGTGTTCTGGACACGTTGTAGCTTTTGAAGAATACATTTAGGAGTACCAATTAATAAGGAATTACAATAATCAAGTTTTGAAAAAATAAAAGCATGAATGATTATTTCCAAACAATTCCTGGATAAATACTTCTTGATTTTCGAGATATTTCTAATGTGAAAATAAGCAGACTTGCAGATACTACCAATGTGTTCTTCAAGTCTAACATGTTCATCAAAAATAACTCCTAGGTTCCTAACGGATGTAGTAGGTACAATTTTTTCTTCTCCAACGAAAATACAATTTAGAGGCGGCGATGGATGGTACCGTGAATTAATTAGTATAAGTTCTGTTTTATCACTATTAAGTTTGAGTTTATTCAACATCATCCAGGATCTCATATCATGAATACATTCCTCCATACGGATTTTAGATAAATTGAGTTCACCGAGAGCTTTAGTTTTAAATGAAATATAAAGTTGTCCATCATCAGCAAAAAAATGAAAGTTCATATTATTATGTCTTCAATAACCCATAAGTTTCATAAGCCAAACCAGCATCCAACGGTTTTGGAGGACCAGGATTTGCCGATATATCCATCCAAATAGTAATATCAATTTCAGGAGCACAACGCGAATATAGAACTAGACCCATTATTGCATGTACAATCCTTCTCTTACCTTTATGCTCGCTTGGTCAGACTTAGGTCTTGACGGAACGAAACGAGTCGGCATAGCGTGGTTTAATAATTTCCCGTAATCACCAAACGAAAGAAGTTAACTATTTGGCTTAGCTTTTTTGCAATGGTTTCAGTATACCGGAATTTTCATTGCTGTTCAGTTGTTGTTGTTGTTGTTGTTGTTGTTGTTGTTGTTGTTGTTGTTGTTGTTGTTGTTGTTGTTGTTGTTGTTGTTGTTGTTGTTGTTGCTGCTGTTGTTGTCGTAGTCGTCGTTAGATTAGCATGGTTTCACTTTGAGCTTTGTCAGAATAGTATAAAACTCGCCATTTCCAAGTGTTCTTTCGTCTGACTTGGTAACCATGTATGTTGACAATCCATTATTATCGATTTCAACTCACTTTTCAACGCGCGGTTCGAATGTTCGTTGCCAAGTTTCAAACGAAGTTCAGCTTTGCGCCATTCTTTGGTTACGCAGCTAGTCATTTGGAATTTGAAGTCTGGTCGACCGAAGGTTTTCCATAAAGGTGAACTTCGAATCGAACATTTGAACATCAAATCGAACTTCGTAATCAACTTCTGAATTTAGAAACGTATATGAAACAGACAATAAAACCTTTTGCGCAGTATACGTTTCTTAATTCGGCGTAAACCAACTGCCAGAATCACGCTACCAGACTCGCTGCTATTACATTAATATCGTGCAAGGACATATTTGAGAATGTACCTATAGGTAGAGTTAAATCTTGTAATCTGCAGTGCTAGGGCCCCACCCCTAGTATAGATGGCCTGCAGCGATTGTGTGTTATTACATTAATATCTAGTATATACATGGCCTGCAACGATTGTGTGCTATAGGAAACGAAAATTAGGTCTGTCTTATTTGAAAGAACACCTAAAATGACAAATTAAGTAACGTATTTTACAGTTTTTCGTTTCCTTGCTTCGTTGTTGATATATTTGAGGTTGGTTGGTGTGCAAATTTAACAACTTGACGTCACACGTGCATAAAGGCTCATCGAAGAAAATTATATATCTTTGCTATTATCAAACGAAATCTGTTCGAAGGAAACACGTGCATGTGCTTCTTCCAGAAGACCAAACATGTATATTTTCAAATGAAGTTTTCTGATAATAGCAAAGATATATAACCTTCTCCAATATGTCATTAATAATAATAATAATAATAATAATAATAATAATAATAATAATAATAATAATAATAATAATAATAATAATAATAATAATAATAATAATAATAATAATAATAATAATAATAATAATAATAATAATAATAATAAATCAAGGACGGGTAAGGATCGATGGCTTACCCGCATTTTTAATGAGTTCACCCCATCGATCGTTTACCCGTATAGTTCATGTCCTTACCGGTATTTATAATGAGCACATGTGTGACGTCAAGTTGTTAAATTTGCATATAAAACAAACTGAAACACCTCAACAACGAGGCAAGGAAACACAAATCTGCAAAATATGTTACTCAGGTATTTTAAGTGTTCTTCCAAATAAGACAAACTTAATTTTCGTTTCATAGGCACTTTAAGCAGATAGCGTGACGCTGGCGCAGAAAGACAATTTTCTGGGGATAGTGCTGACTTTTCACTTAGCTAACACTTCTAATAAGGCCACTTTATTCCCGTGTAAACATGCCGTTGGTTAACGTAAATACTAAAGAAAGTTTCCATTTGGATTTCGAGACCTACTCGATGATAAGCCAGTAGAGTTTTTTTGACGAATGACCTGTCTCAAAGAGGTCTGGAAAGACCTCGTTTTACAATTTTTGGGTTCTTGTATTGGCAACTTTCAGTAAGGGCCATATGGCCCCCCTTATCCGCCATCCAGTACAAATACCACTGCTCTGTTAAGATTATGAAAACCATTATAATATATATTGTATATTGAACAGACCTTTCCGCATGAAAAACGTGGATATTGCGTTGAAAAATTTGTTTGGCTCTCGCAAAACTTCGGACAGCTTTGGGCATTAGCCAATCAGATGTGTCAAAAAGAAAGATCACGTGATCCAATCACTTCAAGCGGAAAGGTCTAAGATTATATAAATCGATTATAATAAGCGGGATTCCTTTAGCACTCCAGCTAACTGCAACCTCGTACCCAGGATCATTTCTCGATTCTGGTGTAAAACAAATTAAAAAATATATAGATAATAAAATTGAAAAATCGAAATCAACATACATGGTAAAATATTTTTGTATCTGTTTTTTTGCATATTGACTGATGTTGAGGCAATTGTCACTTCACGATTTACTATTTTCGGAATTCCCTGAAATTGGGAGAAAACAAATAACAATTAGAGATAAACAAAGTAACTATATTTGAATGCACATGCACATGCATGTGGTCAAGTTTTTAATTCTAGGAATTTTCTTGTACTCCAGACAAGAATATAACTCGCAACGTTCTGATTGCTCCCGCTATTTTTTCCGATTCGTAAACGGTCGTTCCCACCATATACAAACAGCTTGTCTCTGCGTTCCGATCCGAGCCTATGCAATTCCACCAAGCTTTAAGCCAGAAAGCCACCCATACCGCACGTTGTATATATATAATGAGTTAATTAATGCCCTTAATTAATGCCCATACAGTTCGGTCGCGAATATTGCATACAACTTTATGAATAAATCTAATTAGTATCAACCAACTGGTGGTCTATTACAAATTCGGCATTCTGATTGGCTGAGCTACCAGTGGTCTATTGGTGATAGACCACTGTAGCGTTATCCAATGACAAACCTTCTTATAACTAGAATATTCCTATCTTGACCAATCAGAAGCCGCGACATATTCACGCTGCAAGCAAGCCCTGGAAACCGGCTAGGCCAAACATTGCGTCCGCTAAAATTTATATACGAGTGATGAAATCTTGAAAACATATTGGCCCAAAAGTAATGGAAAATTGTTCAATTTGACATTTTTGAATAAGAAAATGAATTCGCTCATGCCTACGGGGTATATCCACACCAAATTTGAAGGAAACTAATTACAATCCCGTTTTTTAGTGAGCGATTGTTTATCATGTCATGACATCGAGCTACTCTACATTTTGAATGGGGAGACTTCTGCAAACAAAAAGGTAAAACTATCTGAAAATTTGGAACAATGTTTGATAAGACTTATTTCGCCTCGTTGACTATCAGCTGATAGAAAACTCAGTCTCGTTGTCTAATTATATAATTATTAATTATTCAGATTCATTAAAAATATTTCAAATATAAGTAGTTTAAGTTGAGAACATTTTTGTAAATCAGAAATTTGTATTTTAAATTTGCCTCAAAAATTATTAATGTTTGAATAAGAAATTACATCATTGGTTAAAAATTCCTGATAATCCATGACTTATTAGCATAATACGCAACTTCAACATTTGCTTTTGCGTCAGGTTAGCCTACAATCTATAGGCATCGCCTAGTTTGCCAAACCCAGTTTGGGATTAGGGTTGGGGATTTCGTTTGGGAAAAGTAGCCGATATAAGCCAGTTCGGAGTTTCCATAGCCCTAACAATGCTGTTTTCGTTTTGTCGTACAGCTGCCCGACAAAAAGGGCTGGTTACCAAGTACATTGCATGGGAAGGCGATTTTGCGAGACCTGCAATGGCAAACAGTTCTTTGACTTATAAAACTGCACATTCTACTCTTAAATAGTAAACTAAGATAACAGTGAAATTTAAATGTCATGCAGTCAGTAACTTTTCTTAATGCGTAAATAGACAAACGTGCTTCAACTCATGCATTTGAACCCATCTATCGTGCTATACGCATCAGAACGGCGTAAGTACGATACACAAGTGCTGTTCGTAGGGGAACAAACCTGAAATTCGTCTGAATACGCCTTAGATTGCACATAAGATCCTAATTCAGGAAGAGGAACAGGATGTCCAAGATTTACCACCCCTTTAATTAAAAAAGACAACAAAAAACAAAACAATAAACAAGATAACGTCGTATACTATCGGACACAGCATGTAACGCTGCTCAAATTTAAAGATCTTTCTAATTCTACTAAACCGAGATTCATTCGTGGTGTACATAATATCTGACACGTTGTGCAGGGTTTTTGTTTGATGCAAAAAGCAGAAGTATTCTTAATGTTGCTCTTTTCGTGATACAAAAAGATACAAAGTTTCTGTAGCGGTCATATATCGTCATATCCGGTAGCTATATTTTTGGAGCGGAGTAAACAATCCAGTTAGATATGGCGATCAGTGATCAAGTGTCCCGATATTTAACAAATAGATTACATTTCTCCGTGCGTGTGTACAGTAATAGATCACGGATGACGTCACAGCGTGTAAAGAACAAAAAAGTACGACACGAGACAAAGTCGAGTGGCGTGACTGTTGTTCTTTACACGCTGTGACGTCTTCTGTGATCTATTACAGTACACACACGGGAAAATGTAATCTATTTGTTTTATACAATAAAAACTAATAAAGTCGTTTATTGAAGAATTTCTGGGGCATGACAAAAGAAAAACAAGTCTACTGACGTGATCTGACGTGAATTGCCGCCAGCTGTACGTGTGTCCTTTAATAGATCACGGTCAACAACCAATGAAAATGCTCATAGAAGTCACGTTATTGTATAAATCTAGATACAGGGGGTGGACAAAAAAAATTGTCCATCATTAAATATATGGTTAACTATTGTGGAATAACTATTATTTGAGAAAGGAAAAATATGTAAAGTGATATATTTTAGAATGCATGCGTCAGTATCTGCTCAAATATGATATCGAATTCTAATTTTGTTATTTGGTTTAAAAAATACATTAACTTTGTAAGCATGCCACGCTGTGAAGCATGAAGCTGTAGTGAAATCAAGTGAAATGGCAACAAAATATCCAACTATTTTGCTGTTATAACACTTTCATTGTATACAAACTCCATTTATCATTTTGAAGACCAATTGGAATAAGTCGAACTAAGATTCACCTCATTTGTTACAAAATTGAAAATCATGAAAAATTAATATTTTTTAAATCAATGGATAAAATTAGAATTTGATATCATATTTGAGCAGATCTTGACGCGCGCATTTTAAAAATATATATAACGTTACATATTTTTCTGTACTCTAATAAAAGTTATACAATGCACATTAATTATACTTTCAATGATGGCCACTTTTTTTTTGTCCACCCTCTGTATTAAACAGCGTGCACAAATACTAATTAAATTTCTAAGTAACGTTGGTCACCTCTTAAGAGTGAGCCAAACAAACAAGTGAGATTTACTATCAATACAAAAAATAATTATTCGTATCTCCAAACGGACATGGAAGTGTAATCTGTTTACTTAATTATATTGCTATCGGCAAAATATCAGCAACAAAGATGATCTCACATCGTGCATCGTTCTTCAAGAATAGCGTAATTTGTAAAACGAAGCGCTGAAATAATTTGGTTAAATTTTCACTTTTTAACAATTGTATTGACTGAGATCACTTGCAAAGATATCATTTTTTTCTAAATCAAAAAAATTCTGATGTTTTATAAAAATCTATTCAAAAAATAAGGATAGCTTCTGGAGTGCCATCTTTTCATACTGTACTTTTTTCATAGTTTTATTGTAAATATATATGTAAATTCATGTTTTCACATACCCATGCCACCATCACGAACATTTTGACCCTCCCTAAAACAGAATACATAATGGTTAAAGGCTCGTCTACATTCAAAATATATGCTGCAATTTTTCTCATCCTGACGCATGCGATCAAATGGATAAATCATTAAAGTATTAGACCATTAATGGTCCAATACCTTTTAGACGATTAATGGTCCAATATTTTTGTAAGACAATATTCATGTGATCGTATGCGTCAGAAAAATAAAAACAAAAGAGTAAAAATATTTGTCATTCGAAACTTTGAAAACCAGAGTTTACAAGACATATAACAAGTATCAGTAGAAGTCTCGTCAACTTGATATCTATGAATATTACACTCACGTGATCAGCGGCCCCATTGCAGTGCTGAAACAATACATATAATGTTTGAATAAGAATAGAGCTAAATTCCCATAGGATAAAGATGGTAGGCCAAAAATATCCACCTTAATATGGTAATTTGAATGATTATTCCATATTTAGCTATATTTATTACAGTAATGAAAAAGATATTAAAAAGTTAATCAGTATAGGTAATCGTATGGAGCTGAGAAAAAATTAAGATTTAATTTCAAAAGTGTTTCAGAGCTTCGTAACTTCCAACAGCCAGTTAAGACTTTGTTCATGTGATCGCAAAAACGAAGATGGAGCCCTGAGAAAAGTCTCAATTCGTGCCATTTTCGTACTATTATTGGAGATTTCAGTAAACGCTGCCGATATCTCACACATGCAGCGTGATAAAAAATTTTCCACGAAGAAAGTCGGCGAAAACAAGAAAGATAAAAAAATAGAAAAGAAACGTCGATGTATGGAATCCAAGAGTAGTTGAACACTTACTCTATTACAAAAATATAAATTTAAAATGTAATGCAAAAGCATTGAGCAGAGTGGAGAGAATTATTGCGATCTTTGACTACTTATATGTCTGGTGGTAGCATAAAACGAGGCTAATTATATATCCTTGATTTTCTATTTATGTAGATGACATATCACATAGTGCAGGCAATATGCCAGCGGCAGCGAGTACGACATAAGTGGAAAAAATTAGGGCTTTCCGGCAGAGGTGAATAAAATACTTGTGTTCTTTTACTTGCTCAGACCTTTGCTGCATGTTGATCACTGCAGGCCATCTTCACTTCCGTAATTTAATTTTCTCATACATAAACATAGGGCATTTGGTCACTATTAGAAGGAGACGTTTCGCGCACGCGCAAGTAGACGTCCGTGATTTCTGACCATGAAAGACAGAAATTCAGAAGCGGCATCCGCACTTCGAATACCACCCGAGTTGACTATCGCTCACAGGCAACGAGGAGTTGTTTTAGTATAAACCAATTAGTCGGACAAAATACTATTTTTAAGAAAGAGACTGATACATCGACAAAGCACGAGTTTTCCGCCATTTAATATGCATTTAAATCTTGAATTTTCGCTGTATCATCAAATGGAAATGTTCTCTTCTTAGAACGTGTTCATATGGAACCGCCTTTGCCACGGATCCTGCCTATCAGTCAATTCCGTTGTAAAATTTGTTTTAGTTTGTCGCCTATATAGCAGAGCTGGATGTTTTCCATGTAAACGGGCTGGCCCTCTTATGAGGACTGGAAAGAGTTATTGTACGCATGATCACGAAGGGTTAACCCGCTTCGAAGAGCTGGAAAATGTAAATGTGAGGTAAAATCCTTACTACCCTCCATATATAATACTTCCCCTCAAGCGTTTCTCTCAGGATAATTATATAGCAAAAAAACAAAAACAAATACCTTTTGCTTAGCCGGAACCAAACGGCGCTTCCGAACAGTACGATGACAATTATACCAGCGATAATAATCACAATCAGGATGCTGGTAGCTAAATAAGGAATTAGAGAAAATATTCCAGTGTCAGTTATGTTATATATAAAACTTGAGCAGCAGTGTTGTTGCAATCAGATTTAAAACACGAGGCAATAAAAACACGTACTGCGTGTCATTGGCGTCGAAATTTTGGAAAATAACGTTGTCTAAGCCGAGAAAATCAAAGCGAGAGCTTATGTACATCAGGAAAATTCTTTATCAGATACAAAACCATGAACATGGTACTGACTTCCGTTGTGTTTTTGTCATGAATCATTAATGCTTTTTGAAGAAAAAAGTTATTTAAGTAATTTTTTTTTTTAAACAATATTTTGAACAACAATAACCCCAAGAGCTAAAAGCTCATCATGGGGGCTCATGTTAATTTACATTACATACATACTTATGAGGACCACGAACAAGAAAGGACAAGCATACAGTACCAACAAAAAATAAAAAAAAATAAATGACAGTAATTGACTAGAGCAGTTGATACTTCTATTAAAAGAAATCAAATTAACTTATGAGAAACGTTTAGTATGGCTTATAAAAGATCTTACTTTTGAAAAAATAACAGCATTAGAATAAAAGTCCAGGTCCGTTGAACCGTATAATAATATATCTACTTGTTCTGATGTATTCAAATTGGACCACCTATATTACCGGCAAGATGCATGACAGAGGCAAGCATTGAAGCGCGTATATAGCAGCAAATCGAGGACAAAACATTAAATAATGGGTTACATCTTCTTTAGGTGCACCACAGGTGCAAGGCGGAGATAGTATGCAATTCATTAAAAAAAGATAGTAATTTAAACCACAATTTGTTAATCTTAATCTCGCATGTAAAACAGAAAGATATCGGTCCCCAAGGTAAACTAGTTTATGAACAGGAGGTATATAAAACATGCCACGCAACAATTCATTTTTAAAGGAAGCAATTGATACTGATTCACGTGACGATTCAGAGAGGCTATTCCACAAACTAGTAGTTGAATATAGAAAAGACCTCTTTGATTTTTCAGTACGAATGAAAGGTAGACACAAGTCGTTACTCGTTCGAAGACTTATAGGGAGCTCGCTGGCTAACATAAATAGGACAGAGAGCCGAAAGATATGTTGGCGCTAAACCCTTAACCATTTTATACATTAATAGTAATTTATGGATTTTTCTTCGGTTAGATAGCTTCTGCAAGCTACAATCAAGCAATAAACTTTCTCTGTGAGTACGTTTCATAGCACCAGAAATTAATTTTGCGGCATCATACTGGACACGTAATTTATTTATACTAAAAACTTAAATATATATAGAGCATAACTTTACACGAAAGACGGACTATGCTGTATGAGAAGTTGTTCTCAAATATTGTTTCAAATCCACATCATAAGTTGGCAGAATTGTTACCAGCCTAGCCTGCGTAGCCAGGCGTTACTGGGGGGACTGGGGAGAGGGCTGAGATGTAACGCCTGCGGTGGAGCTCTTTGGTTTTGTGAAACCCGTTCGCTGACGAACGGGATTTTAATTATTGATTACGCCGAATGTGATTCGCTTAGCGCCCATAATCTGTCAATCAAGAAGGTTTAGTAAGTAAAATTAATAATTTCAATTCTAATTTTCAAACAAAGCTGAAACGATTTATATCAAAGGAAATATCTAAACAGCACTTGCAGGCTTTTGCGATTTGATCAAATGAAAATGCTGAGTGTCAGCCTCCTCAACTCCCATACCATTCAACCGTAAGTTTTATATTTAAAACCTCCATGCAAGAGTTTGGAATATTTCTTAATAATATATAGGAAGTTCCTGAATTTGATTTTGAAAGCGAACACCGTGAGACGCTTTGCTTTCATATGTCTCTGTCAGTCATAAAATTTCTGAAAATATTTGCGAGCGAACACCGTGGGACGCCGCAGACATTTCCGTTCAATAATGGTATACCTTTCACTCAACTGTTTTATTTTGGTAAACACTCGCTGTCATTACTGTTCTCTTCATGAATATTCGTTGCCTTTGATAGAAACGGGGTTACTCTACCATTCACACCTAATTTTATAAATTTTCAGGCCACAGTTTGAGAAATATTTGTGAGCAGATACCGTGGGACGCCGCAGACATTTCCGTTAAATAATCACTACTATTTATATACCTTTCACAACTGTTTTATTTCGGTAAACACTCGCTGTCATTACTGTTTTTTTCATGAATATTCGTTGCCATTGATAGAAACAGGATTACTCTACCATTCACACCTAATTTCATACATTTCCAGTCCACAGTTTTAGAAATATTTGTCAGCAGACACCCGGTCGAACACTGCAGACATATTCCGTTAATATTAATTTATCCCTTCCACAGATTTGCGACCAACTCTCAGTCTTTTAACTCCCTTGTACTATAATTGTTTTTTATACAAAGAGAATTATTGAAATAATAATTTACGCGAAATGTTACTGAATTAAATGCCATGGATTTTGAAATATTACAATTAATACAAACAGTTAATTTAGGCTTCAGACATTGGCTGCTCGAGATCATATTTCATTTGGGGGTGTTTGACAAAACCAAAGAGCTCCACTGCAGGCGTTACATCTCAGCCCTCTCCCCAGTCCCCCCAGTAACGCCTGGCTACGCAGGCTATTACCAGCCGAAAATAGAAACTCGTATATCCTAAGACATAAAAGATTTAAGAATAGTTTTATTATACACAACAAGCAACAAAGTTATAAACTTCTATATGTTGTAAGTGGTAAATCTATATATTGTAAGTGTAACTTATATATATTGTAAGGTGGAAAAACATTTAGCGTAACAACCACACAGTTATGGATTGTCATTAGACTTCAAGAGAGAAAAAAGTGCGCGTTTATTTAAGAACAAATATCAAGATTTTTTACTAGATAAACAGCTTTCTCTTTATCAATTTCAGCATTAATTTTGATAAATTAATATTCTTAGCTTATATTACTATAACTTTTTAGACCCTTGTATACATTTTCATATTTATTTTGACTTGTTTTTTCTTTAATTGTAAATATTGTAAATTGTAATTGTAATTGTATTTCATGTATTTTAGATTAAGAAATTTTGAAGACAAAAGCTTTATTAGTGTATTTAACACTATTGTGTACTACCCTTTTGGAAAAAAGTCGCTATCGATCTATCTAAGTAATTTTTGTAATCAAATAACGTTTCATTGTAACCATTTTTATAATTACCGTAATTAATCGGATTCTGAAAGTTAGCTTGGCTACTACCCACCAATTAAATTCTCGCACTCACTCATTCACTCGCTCGCTCGCGCACTCATTATTCATTCGTTAATTTAATTTAATTTAATTTAATTTAATTTAATTTAATTTAATTTAATTTAATTTAATTTAATTTAATTTAATTTAATTCACTTCTTCCTTCCATATTTAATTTTTTCAAGACTTTTTAAATTTATTTGGGTGGGTGCCTTGCATGGGCCTTAGAGTCCAGTTCGCACCTCTCCCCTTTGGATCTTATTATTATATTTTTATATTGTCTTTCGTCATCTTGCTATGTAATACTATCAATGTTCTATTGTTGTATTCTTTTAATGTTAAGTATAAATGATCCAAATAAACTTGATAGAAAATAAAAAAGGAATTAAAATTGTATCAAAATTTTAATTAAAGGACATTGGCAATAAAAATTAAGTTTGTCTAATTTGAAAGAACTCGTAAAATTGTAATAGAAGATCTTTTACCACGTTTTTGTATCTCTCTTCTTTTTCAAGATAATTAATTAATTAAAAAATTAATTAATTAAATAGAGAATAATACATGGATGTGCGGAAATATGAAATTTATTTCGAGTGTTGACCAGGATATCTCACGAGTGAGCGAAGCGAACGAGTGACATATCCTGTTCAACACGAGAAATAAATTTCATATTTCCAAGCATCCATGTATTGTTCTGTTTATTATATAAAAAAATTGTCCTATTGCTTGCAAAAATTGCATTAAACTATAATGCTGATTCAGCGATAATCATCACATGTGCGATTATCATAAATAATCGCACATGTGAGATTATCACTTTTATTAATGGCGGAAAAATCAATAAAACACTCTATTTTATATAATAATAATAATTAATTAATCAATCAATCAATCAATCAATCAATCAATCAATCAATCAACCAATCAATCAATCAATTAATTAATTAAATAATTAATTAATTAATCAATCAAAGATACAAAGAAAGAACTGTGTAACATGACCCTAATATTTTGATAATATTCTGACACCTGCTTCAGTAGCCTGGTCGGGTTCAAACCCTGGATGCGGCCTGTAATTTTGTTCATCTTAATTCTTTTCTGAATAAAATTTTCTTTGTTGCTTATTATTATCTTTTTCTTTAAAAAATTAGAATGAAATAATTTTTCTATTTCAAACTTTTCAGTTGAATTAAATCTATATTTTGAATGGTTCCAACAGGAGTGGCTATTACCAGGGCTCCAATAAAAAAGAGCGCTAGGGGGTTTGCGTTTAATAACATTTTCTAATCAGGGGGTGTTTACAAAATTTCATGTAAAAGCTGGCGAGGGGTTATTGCGTTACGTATTCCTAGTTTATATATCACAGTAATAGCACGTGATCCCCAGCTTCGATGTTACTGAAGAAGTCCCTCAGGGTTCGGTTTTGGGCGAACTAGCGATATTACAGCAAAAAAAAACCCGAAGAAATGCTTTTGAAAGTGTTGTAGTGCAAAAAAACCCGACATTCACTATATAGAAGCGAATTTCAGACATAGGTATCGGTATAACTAAGTAAAGATTTTGCCAGAAAAATGACGTGAGATGCATATAAAAAACGATGCAGGATGGCAAATGCCAACATTGTTTTTTTGCTCTAAATTAGCCCTGTTGTTGTTGATAAAAGTCGTTGATATTACTTGGATTACATTAGTAAGCCTGCTTTTAAATTTAAAAAAAAGACAACTCTGAAAGTAAGACAGAAATTAGCTTTTTGTTTCCCTTACCCTTTAAGGAGACACGGCGTTTTCTGCCTGTGTCCCCGCAATGCATTTGAATAGTTGGGGTCTTAACTTCCATAAGTTCAGTTATTAGTATTTCGGGTTTTAAAAAATCTCAATTAAAACGTATCTTTTTAATAAACTTATTAGGAATAAATAGTTATTTCTGTAGATCAATTGCCTAGATAGATAACATGGTATAAATAGACGATTTGTAAAGCAATGACAATTATAAACAATATTTTTGATAAAATAGAAATTAAACCCAGTCGGGCAACAGTCATGTAACCATTAGCATATTAACTTAGCACCCATGGATAAAACTTATTATTATATAGCATGCTATCGGATATGAGCTTTTGCGTAATCTGATTGGTTCCCTACTACCAGGCTATCAGCTCATATCTTGCTAGTAGAGGAAAAACAAGATGGCGGCATTTTTTTTAAACTGCCGAAAAGAGTTGAAATTGACGGATTTTTATACAGAAAAACATCAACACCCTCAAACCAATGTATAAAAAAAAACATTGTGTAAAAATACATTAACAAATACACAATTTAGCATGTTAAATGGTAAAGTTCACCTATAAATTACGTCTTTTTACTTCAAAAACCCGACTAAATTAACGGGTTGATATTAATTTGTTGCCAAACAAAGAAACTCACGGTTAAAATCAAGCTTACAACACATATTTCGTAGGAGATCACCAGTAAAGAGACTTTTTTTATTTAGATAAGCATTTGCCTTTTTTGTTGATCTGCTTAACACATTTTTCGAGCAACATTTATACAACATTTCGAAGCTGTTTACCGAACAGCTCAGCGAGAAACTCTATGTGAATGCATCATTACGCATGGCGGAAGTATTAAGTTGCCTATGCCGGAAGTTTGTCTCTTGTACAGTGCTTGGCTATATAATAAAACAGTTATACCATTCGCTCTCGTTATATGCGAACTAATAGCCAACTCGGCGAAGCGCCTCGTTGGCTATGAGCTCATATACAACTCGAGCTCATGGTATAACTGTTAATTGTACACATACCAATTCCCGGATCTCTTTCTTCGGATAATGGAGCAGTATTTACCGTCAACGGTTGGCTTGAAGCGTATTTATCCTATAAAATTTCAGAAAATAGAAAATAAGCATTAAGTTATAAATTATTTATTGTGTAGCCATGCATAACGAGTGTGAGATAAGGTGAGGTGAGGTGAGGTGAGGTGAGGTGAGGTGAAGTGAGGTGAGGTGAGGTAAGGTGAGGTGAGGTGAGTTGAGTTGAGTTGAGTTGAGGTGAGAGGTGAGGTGAGGTGAGGTGAGGTGAGGTGAGGTGAGGTGAGGTGAGGTGAGGTGAGGTGAGGTAAGGTGAGGTAAGGTAAGGTAAGGTAAGGTAAGGTAAGGTAAGGTGGTAAGGTAAGGTAAGAAAGGTAAGGCCAAGAGAGGCGAGGTATGGGAGGAGAGACAAGGCGAGGCGAGGTGAGATGAGTTAAGGCGTGGTAAGGCGAGGTTAGGTTAGGTTGGGTTAGATAAGGGGAGGTACAATGTAATGCAGCAGAACAAACCAGAATAGAACAGAACGAACGCAATGCAATGCAAGGCCAATACAATACAATACAATACAATACAATACAATACAATACAATACAATACAATACAATACAATACAATAAATGCAATGCAATGCAATGCAATGCAATGCAATGCAATGCAATGCAATTCATAGCAAAACAATGCAAATAAATTTAATTTAAAGCAAAGCAAAGCAAAACACAGCGGAGCAGTGTAGATCAGTGTACAGTACAAGGCGGTGCGGTCCAACCATTGCAATGTAATGCACTTTCTCCTAAGTATCGCACATCCGGAACGTTTTAAACGAAAGTTTTTTCGCTTTTTTAATAAAATCTTGTAATGAATTAATTCCGAGCTTTGGTACAAGTAAAATAAGTGCAAGGAACCAGAAAGCCAAACCATGTCTGAGTAATCATTATCGATTTTGTCCATTAATAAATTTCAAAGTCAAGACAAGTCTTATGTGTGGTTATACTTTTCAAATCATTTATGGTAACTTTTGTTTGTGGCATGCACCCGTGGTACTATAAATAATTCGCTAAACATTTGAGAACTTTTCACTCCAAGCATAGTAATTATATTTTAAGTTGAATGGCTTTGATTCCAATATTGATGGCACAGCAAATTTGAATGTAAATCTCCGATAGTGTATTTTAGTAGAATAATTTAGTAAGAATACAAGTACTCTGAACAAATCGTGTTGAAAGTCAAAAGGTTTGACCCAGAAAGTCACATCAAAAAACAGCTCAAAATCAGTAACTTATATACAGACTCTCTCTATAGCAGCTAAATACATTGTTAAAAAATTTAAGTTACTTAAGTCAAAAATATATTCAAAGGTAAAATTACCTTGCTGGTATGCGCTCGAACGAAAACTTCGTATTGTGTATTGGGTTCGAGTTTACCGTTTTTAAATCCATCAGTACTTCGTTTTTTCCGTTGAACGTCACTGCTAAATGACTTGCCATCTCCCACTACGAAGTATTTGTAATCATCAAATTTACTTCCTTTAAATTGAAAAGCAAGGTACGGCTTTCCAACTTTATTTTCAAGTTTTTTCCAGTCATCATATGACATTATCTCAACAGTTTTCAGCAAGCCCTCCAATTTTGTGTCACGAAATGTTTCATCCGTCACAAAAACAAAGATTCTGTAAAAGCTAAAAAAGAAAAATTAACTGAATGAGTTTGACTGATTTACTAACTTAGTTAGCTAATTCGGTGATAAACAAATGAATTAGATATCATAGTCGAAACAGTAAGAAGGGCGCTTATTTGAAGCATTTGCATTGCTCTTAATTAAAACGAACTAACAAGTCGGAGGGTTTATTACGCTAATTGGCAAGTGCAGAGCGGCAATTACCAAATAAGTTGCAACAAAATCAAAGTCAAGGGGCGTGACTGTTGTTCTGTACACGCCGTGACGTCTTTTGTAATCCATTACATTACACATACATAAATATGTAATCTATTTGTTTCATACAATAAAAATTCAAATAGTTTATTGAAAGATTTTTGGGGCATGAAAACAGAATAACAAGTCTGTTAACGCCATCTGACGTCGATTTGACGCCATTTATGTGTGTATACTTTAATATATTAGGGTCAACAACCAAAAAATAAAATATATATATATATATATATATATATATAATGGTGATTTTTACAATCAATTTATATATACAGTAAAAAAATTATGTTTGTTGAAGTTACAGTAAATAACTTCAAATAGAACATAATACTATGCAATGTTTGACGTTTGAAACAAAACTGTTTTCAAACTATAATGCTGCATGGCTATCAAAATTCAAATGTTGCTCGCGATCAACATTGGCATTGCAAGATTGACGAAAGAGAACACCCGGCCGTTTGACATAATTTGGCCAGTTAACCCTACTGAGCCCTATTATATAATGCGGTATGAGACCTAACTGAGAATTCTTGGTTTAAAAAAAGTCGGATTAAATAACTGTTTTATTATACATTTTTCAGTTAAAAAATGTAAAGAAAATCACTCTCAGAACAAAAAGAAAATGATAAATAAAAACGTTCAAAAAACGCAATTCAAAAACAGTTGCTACTTTCCCGCCTTTTTCTTCGATTTGCCGTTGGATAGGTTCACATCAGTAGATGCATGATAAGTAATTTCCCTATAGATAATACCTCCAGAAACTACAGATAATATATAGCATTTTAGGCGGGCAAATACGACTACAAGTGCAGATATCGGGAATTCTTACCAACTTTCTGACCAACTATAATCAAGGAATGGAAAAGGAATTATAATAAGAGTGAACAAATGAAGTAAACTTATATATTTTTTAGTATTTGGTAGTTTTTTCGGTTGAGACAAACCTATATCAATAAAATATCAGAATAAATGTATTGTTGAGGAATTGTATATTTTATGGTCCTCGGAACCCTTCGCCAGCAGTATAACCACGCCAACAGCGAGAGAAAAACATTATTTATTTAATTAATTGGTAAAATGAAAATGCTAATCCAAACGTTGCCCACTCGAGAACGAACAAAACCAGCAAGCCTCGGAAAGCTCCCACTGGAGAACTCCCCCCGGAGAAGAGAAACCAGCCAATAGGACGACTATAATAAAATTAAAATGGCGCGAAATGTGAAAAACAAAGGAGCGCAGGTGAGCAAAGTCTAAATGTAAAAAAACCTGAAAAGGCCCTGGTGGGCAGAACAGTGTACATCGTTGGATAAATGCAGGTTTTATTGTAGGTCAGGGTAGGCAGAGCAAGCAGTCATTCTAACTATTTTGCTAATGTCAGGTACACGTAAAGCGCGACCAATAACAGTTCGAAATTCGAATTATATTCGGCGTAAATCCATGCAGCTATAGATGAACTGAATATAATTTATACCTGATAGGTCCATTCGTAAATGGAAAAGACGGAAGGACGACAGCAGCCATAGTCGATGGATCAAAGTTTTTTTTATCGTCCCCAGTCGGAATAAAGGTGTCTGGAGGTTCTTTTGGAGTTACTGGTGCTGCAAATAAACAAGATAAAAAAGGTAACTTCATTCAACACCCTGGCAAAGGCTGGTCACATGATTCCAAAATACTCCAAGAATCTTGGAGTCAGCCCGTCCCGGGGGAAGCGGTTGTCTCGGTTCTTATACGTAGAAGATTGTTGCAAGTCTTGTAAAGGTAAATTCGAGCGGTAAATCAGAATTTAAAGTATTGAATGAACATTTATTTGTGATATATTAAAAAAAACCTACGTTGATTAACAAAATTTGCTGAATATTTCATATTTGTTGCCGTCACTCGTCAGAATAAAGCCGAAGGCGACGAACGATCATAACGGATAGAACTACCGCAGTACAGGTATACTGACTGCTATACATATACAATATTCGAATGATGTTGATTGTTGAAGTTCACTTAGTTCCAGTATAGCGCTTTTATCTTTCTTCTCCATACGTTTGGGATTTGTGGAAATTAAATAGGCGAGTTTCAGGGTGTTCCCCGCGCATCATTTTTCAAAAAAACTGGCAAACTCCACTCACTCAAAGTAAACATATTGTTTAAAATCAACAAAGTATAGATACAGTTTCTGGATGTCTTTAAAATCAACAAAGTATAGATACAGTTTCTGGATGTCTAACACTGTTATTCTGCTGCTAATGGCTCGCTAGCAAGTCTGTTTGTCATTGCTTACATTGACTTTGTGGGGAGTCCGCCAAGAGCCCGTCAATACCTTTGAAAAATGATGCGCGCGCATTGATTTATATTCAAAACGGCATATATATTTGAATCTGCTTTTCTTCTTGAGGTTGTACTTTAATATGGATAATCAAACATGATCGACGAACATTATAGATCAGCACTGAAGACTTCGACTTGTATATTTATATTCCTTATAAATTTGATTCAGAAAGTCCAGAAACAAGTAAACACTTCTTGCTTGCATTAGTATAATTTGTTGTAGTATAGACGCTACTCACTAAAGATGGTCATAACCTTAATGGATTTGATAAATTTGTTAAGACAATGTCTTGTTATTTGTACGCGTTCGATTATTCTTGGTTGCTTAAATAGTTCGCCGAATAGTTTTACATAAGCAAGCAAACTACTCGGTTTATCAGTGACTGTGCCTATCCCCCTGGTACAGTGTGAGCCACTCAGAAAAATCTTGCAAAATTCTTGGGATCACGTGACCAGCCTTTGCCAGGGTCTTCCGATCCTGAATCGAAGGCTGAATGTGGTGCATACTTCACACCATCACACTGGTGAACATATTTACGATCAAGACAGTTGTCAGCCACATCTAATCACTGTTAAACTACAAAGTCAACCAGTCACTTTCAAAATATACCTACAACGTGCAAGAACACTTTGATCAAAAGCAAAGCGTTCAACTTTTTTGTCCAACCCCAAAAGCGAAAGGAGCAAAGAACTTACAACAGTCAGTCACACAGCTAACTGACCCGAAGCATGAATAATAGCGGAAGTAAAAAGTGCAAAAATGCAAAATCGTGACCCCCTCCCACCCCCCCTCCCCCCCACCCCCCCCCCCCACCCCCCTAAAAAAAAGCCCGAGCGGAAACCTAGACTCGGCCAACTACAGATAGCCCGAGAAATAAAATAAAAAGCAGAACTCAGAAGACAGACAGCAATTTGAAACCGATAGACGATAGACCACACACTGGAAGCCGTTTGTCGTGGTTAGGTTTAGGGTCGCCGGGGGGTTGCGGTTAGATTTAGGGTTGCTGGAGCGTTGTGGTTTTGAGAGGGGGAGGGGTTGGGTTTCATTTCCTTTAATATTCAGGATAATCCTGAATTCTAGATGGGTACGGAGGAGAAGAAGCATATCCTCTCAGGCTTTGGGTGCGAGGTTGAGTTTTAATATTTTAGTTAGAAACCATGCCCCTTTTATCAATTAAGATCAGTGAACTCTATAGAAGGACTTAAACAATACCTACAAACCAAATTTTGAAGCATTCATGGAGGCTGACATGTAGGGCAACCCCAGTCTCCTTTAACATAAAACGGAGTGACTATTTGACCCCAGTACTTTCCTGTGCGAAAAGTTAGTTTAGTTGATCAATCGCATTTCATCTGTAACTTATTACTCATGAACTAATAGTCAATGTTAAAATTGTACTAATTTTCGATGTGAAATATTACTGTGTTAAATTCCACTCGGTAAACCAACCTTCCCTTGACAGAATGACATGCAGTTACCGTCCGTTGCGTGTAAACACTCGCGCAGTGGACAAGCGTGTCTTGCCCTACATGGAGCCGAAAGTTTCCATTCATCCAATTATAGGGCCGACCTCATGGAGGTATCGTTCCAGTCTTTATAGACCTTATTCATAAATGGCCGACGATTTAAAATCCTTTTATGTGCATATAAATTAGCCCCTCTGACCTCGTTTTAGAGTAAAGATTCTTTTGAATTTCGCACATGAAAACGAGTTCAGAGGGGCTAATTTATATGCACATAAAAGAATATTAATTCCACGGCCATTTATGAATAAGGTCTATATAGAGTTCACCGATCAAGATACATTAAACAAATTATCCAAAATATAATGAAGAATTTAAACGCATAATTTACATTATTTTGGGCAAAGAATATATAGGAACATAATTCGTTTCAAAAAGGTGTGATTAAGTTCGGTTATACAAGTGACGCCAAAGAAGCATTTATTTGCACATTTTTATAAGGATTATTATTAAGATTGGAAGAATAAATTTTTAAGAAAACAATTCTTATAGGAGACCAACAGACAGGCAAATATTTTGAGTTACGATATGAGCTAATACAGAAACAATTGTCTGAACAGGATATTTATATAGACGAAGGTTAACTCTAAAAAAGGAAACAGCAGCACTAGCTATATCTAGAACTACTCTATATACGTGAAACAGCTTTACGCTAATTTTCTTTCACATTGACATGAGCGGGTGTGGAAGATTTCACACTAATTGGCTCTGAGTGGCTGGTTTACCATCTTAGGGACCGTTCACATGAGCCGGGCTAGCGCCGGGCTGATTTTATGTAAAAAAAAATTCTTTGACTGCAAAAAAGAATTAGCTAGAATACCCTGTGTGCTATACTTACGGAAAAAACGAAAGCAATGTCATTTTGCATTTCTCAAATAGCCGAAATAAAAGTTTTGTGACATAAAATCAGCCCATGACTGCGCCATTGTCTGAGTATTCGTCAAGGTTAATTAACAATCATAATATACATTACGTGCTAAACTACAGAGACGTTATGTTTGGTATAGGTGGTGTGCAACCAATCCCCTGAAATTAAAGGGACAAAGATATTTTCGCCATGTTGGATGGAACTATAATTGTAGATGATGAAAAACTTTTGTCAAATTCATCCAACATGGTGACAATGACGTAAGGTGCACACCACCAATACGTTATCCTACCTCCAACATCCGTTTTCGCTGTTAAAGGCTCGCTCCAATTTCCACCTCCTGCAGAGGTAAAAGCTTGTACGTAAACGTCGTATTCAGTGTAGGATTCTAATGAAGTGATTGTCCAATGCGGGTTTTTGCCAGACGTTTTGTTAAAATACTTTTCCTCCTTTCCTTTTTTGCGGTAATAAATGACATATTTATCTAATATTCCACGAAGTTTCTCAGGTTCAGACCAGGACAGAGATATTGAAGTGCTATTATAACCTCCTTTCGATAGATTTTGGGGTTCTGTAGGAACTATGAGAAAAGATCTCAATATATGAGAAAAACACAACAAAAAGTTGAAAGCTGCAATCTCATTAGTTCTGCTACTAGCAAGCTATTAGCTCATATATCATTAATAATAAAAAAACAAGATGACAAGATGATGGCATGACTTTTTCAGTCAGTGTACTTAATTAGATAAAACTGGCTGTTAATTCTAAACTGCAGCAGAGAAAATACTGAAATGAGTAAAAACTAACCGTCAACAAATAACGCATAACCCAAAATAGAAAAACTACTAATTAAACAGAAAAAAACTACTGAAAAAGGCAGTTGAGGGCTTTACAAAACCTTACCACATTTATTAAATTACCAAGTTGACAATGTTTTCTTCAAAGCTAGACCAAATACATGTCGTGAACATACGTACACTTATTAATGTAGTAACCAGTAAAATATATATTTTTCTTAAGAAATAAAGCCATATGAAATGTAAATTATGTTACTTGTATGCTATATAAAGACTGTAAATCAACGAAGTGTAGCTTTTCCAAACGTTTTCGGCTTTTTGATAACGTTTTTAAATGTTAAATCTTTACATGTCCATAAGTAGAGAACCACTGACTAACATTTTCACTTTCATGAGCTGTTTAAGTCGTTATATACGATCTTTCCAACGCTTTTTTAAACTCTATATAAGAGCTCTCAAACACATTTTTCAAGACTGTTTTAAACTAGGAAAACCTTGCTACGTGAAGAATGTATAATTGTGTATGGCGGAAATATGGGTGGCGGAAATATGGGTGGCGGAAGTTTGATTTTTTCAAGCGATTCATTTTCGTTATGAATTAACACTTTTTCTTTATTTTTATTAAATATAGAGGATGAGTTCAGCTTTGCAACAAGCTTGACAAGGTTGTTCAGACCACAGTCAATAAGAGAGACACGCTTCTGTTAACAGTGTTCACACCCTTCATATCTCTGGCACAAGATTGATCAGAAAACGGATACGACAATATCACACTAGGGAAGAAATATCGTATATGGCTAATGAGAACCTCGAAAATTTGAAACTTTTGAAAATTTGAGTTTTATTTGTCGTATTGATTGCACGGGAAAATAAGTACTTATATAATGAACATTCCTAAGAAATCAAGACAAAAAGAGAAGAACTTACTTCCTTCACTGGTCATGTTACTTATCGTCGTGCTTCTATTTCCTCGCCCAGCAGAAGTGTAACCTCGCACCCAGAAAGTATAATTGGTAAACGGCTGAAGACCATTAATCTCAGCAACACTATCATTGGTATGTATTGGGCCGAGTAAAGGAGAATTACGTGTCGTTGTTCCTTTGTAGAAAACGTAGTAGCCTAGAATGATACCATATGTATACTTTGGAGCGGACCATGTTAAACTTATAGAAGTATTTGACAAAACGGTGGATTTCAAATCCAACGGTTCCGATGGCACTAAAAGAAAACAATATATTTGACATAAATAATATATTTTCACGTCATTCAATAGTAACTGTTGTCAAAATATAAATCAGTTTTAAGTAAAAATCGGTTAGTATTTGGTATTGTGGAGTCATCTATCGTATTCGGCATATAAATGACGTAGCTATTTCTCGTATCGGATGCTTTTGACCACCGTCGTCTTGAGTCTATTATAGGTAGCGCAATTTACTTTTAACTTTAATTAAGGCATATAGTGGTTTAAAAAGCACTGAAAAGGAGAATGACTACGTTATTTCTTGAATACGAATTAGATATTTCGCAACTGGTCTCGGTTTGGAATTAAATTGTAGACATTATAACACTATAACACTCAGAATTTTCCCCGACCAAAAATCTCTGTGTGGTAGACAGAGTTTTGGTTTCGGCTCCGTTTTTATTTATTTTAATTTTTTTTTCCGATGTCGCGAAATGGCAATTATTGCATCATCCCATCAGGCTTTGCGCCACTGGTGCGTGCTAAATACGAATCTTCGTGATTTCTTTCTTCGCTTTCCTGATGTCTGATCAAGTTGTTGAAGTCAAGTATTCTTTCTTGGACATGTTCTATGTGTTCACAGACATAGTTATTGGTCAGTAATGCCGCTGGCAAATATTTTGATCTTATATACGCTCACAATGCTTACAATCGCACCCGCCGATCGCGGTAAACTACATTAATATTAGAGATGACCAGCAATTTCGAATGCCAAACGTATCTACAACGCCAAATTTACAAATCTAACACGAATATTAACTTAAATTACAAAAGTATATGAAAACTCTTGTTTAATGTCATTGAATTGCGCAAATGCTGTGAGAGAGGCAAAAAGAACGTTGATTAAGTGAACTTGCAAGTGATACCGATAAGTAAACATTTAATACCCGAAGACACTCGACATATGAACGCTGTATATGGAAATATGTTAAATACAGGCAATTGCATGTGTTTTGTGTATTGACAACTGTGTTGCAAGTTGAAACAGCATGTTGCAGCAAGTAGAACTGGAGTCTACTTTTCTCAACAATTATTTTCAACTTGCAACAACATCATTGTTGCGTGACAATGTTTAGAGTGGGTGGTAATACGTGCAACAACGCTTTTCAGCTTGCAACACAACAAAGTTGCATTGAAAGTTGAAGACAAATGTTGCCCATGTTACCTCACCTTAAGTTAGGTTCGCCGTAAAAGTAAGTAAGCTTCGCCGTAAAGAAAAAATGCGATTAAATAAAAAAAGATAGTATCCTTATATTATGCGAGCCTATTCACGAACAAGCTGAATTGACAAAAAAACAAAAAAAAACCCCACAAAACAGTCAATTTGACAGTTACATTACTTATAGCGTATACGCTGTGCCGACATGAATGTATCTTTAACTGCATGTACAGAACTAAACAGACAACGGTAAAATATAATTTACTTGTTCAATATTAAAGAAATACCAACTAATTTCCCGTGCAGGATACTCCGATCCAAACACGCGGGATGTTGCGAGACTTGACAAAAGCGTGACTTCCCAAGTGTTTGCATCAACTTCGGGCAACTTTCCAAGTGTTTGGATCAGAGTTTATAAAATAACATGTATGCTACGCAAGCGCGGATTGGTCAATACCCATGTTTGGATCAGGCTATCCAAACACGGAAATTCGCAGCAATTTTGAGTGACGCATTTTATAGACTTTAATCTAATTGTTTTAGTACTGAGACAAATAAAATAGCATTGAAATTACTAAAATATTATGGGTATGTATATAGTATAGGTATGTGTAAGGGCTTCAACAGGGAAAAGCTTTAAATAAGCGAGGGCGAAGAACTAAATGTCCAATTACAAGCAAACAAATAATTTCGTGAACGAATCTTAAAGTTAAAAAAACACCGTCTTTAAGTCTTTTTAAGGCAGTAAAAAACAACAACACTACGTTTATATACTGTGAGAGAACTATAACCAAGCCTGACTGAATTATTTTCTAGCCCTATTGTGCTAAACTCGCTAAAATATACGGTGGTTTGTACTTTAATATGGTAACAAAACAACGTGATTTGGAAAGTACACGTTTTGAAAACGATATTAAAACGGAATAACATTCTGTTCAAATACCTTTCATTTCCTTGCCTGGTGAACTCACTTGGTAAAAGAAAAAGACTTAATCGACATGAAGTAAAATACCCAAGAGCTCTCGACATAAAATCCAATCTGCCGATGAAAATTTTTTTTCGTAAGCTTCAGTTCCAGCGGCTTTTTACGGCCAAGAATATTTTTCTTGTACTTGCGCTGAAACCATGAGCCAGACGCTGAGGAGGTTGATTCTAGTGATGTTTATGCGTTTTCCTAATAATATTCGCTGTTTTCGATGGTCAGAGTTCACTTCTTTATTGACATTCTCATCTTTAACGTTGAATTTGTCGCCAAAATAATTTTCGGATTACTTTCTTTCTCCTTTCGCTCGTCCGGCTCGTCATCAAGACGTTACAAGGCGAAATGTGATTGGTTGTTTATGAGTCTGGGGAAAAGTAGACGAAACGTGATTGGTAGTTGATGAATTTCGGGAGAATATGTATTCCTATCACTATTTTTTTCCCTCACAAAATCTGTTATTTTATTGTTGGTCATTTTATAAAAGAGCGGCTCGTGTATTTTTTTACGCTTTGCGAAAGTCTCACAACATCCCTCGTGTTTGGATCAGGCTATCCAAACATGGAAACCCATTAGGTATTTCTTAAATCCCGCACGGAAAATCATTTGGTATTTCTTTTATAAAATAACTGACTTTAAAAAAACCGGTATATTTAGTCGAAAAAAACATTATGAAAATACAAATTCTCTGAAAATTCAACAAATACCAATCACATTCCTTCTACTAACGCTTTGGTGACTCAACAACCATTAAACATTTTCACTTCTAACACTTTGATGACGTAACTACACTGACCTGCAGGAGAAATGGAGAAGCTGACAAGTCGAAACATTTTTTGGCTTTGTTTTGCCGAATTAAACGGAGAAAAAATTAGGTAACAAGTCAACTCTGAATATTGGAAAACAGTGAAAAGTATTTGCGACTATACCGTAGTAAGCCATCTCAGCGTCTGGATCATGTTTTAAAACATCGTTGGCCGTAAAAAGCTACTCGGTGCGCATGAAACGATCTAAAACTCCGAAAAAAAATATATAGCTTTCTCATGAGGAATATTCTGGATTTATGTTGAGAACTCGTGGACATTTTGCTCTATATAGATAGTGTTTTTTTTAACCAAGTGAGTTTATCAGGCAAGAATACAAGAGGTATTATATATATACACAATTTTATTTCGCTAGTCGCTTTAAAAACGTGAACTGATCACACCTTTTTGCTGCACAAATCACCGTTTATTTTGTATACGAGTTGGGCATTTGTTGAGCTTGGTTTTTTTTTGTACAAGCTTCTCACAGTTCACAGCCCTTACACGTTCCTTTTTTCTTTTTTGTTTTTTTATGGCTATAATACGTTGTTTATTTTAATCTTTTTTGCTTTTATATAAAATACGACAAAAGTGCTTTCAATTTCCGTGCTTGGATACTCTGATCCTACACGGTTATTGACCAATCAGAGCTTGCGTAGTATAAATATTATTTTATAAAATATCATTTTATAAAAAAAAACATACCTCCTTCACGTGTCATATTTGTTACGGTTTCACTAAGATTCCCGCCACCTGCCGATGTATAAGCTTGAACCCAGAAAATATAAGATGTAAATGGTCTTAGATATTCAACCAATCTTTCGTTGGTCGCTCCAGATACGTTCAAGTTTCTCTCGGTATTATTCTCGGTATTATTCATTTTATAATAGATAGTGTACACTCGAATAATGCCATTTTCATGTTCTGGCGATGTCCATGTTAATCGTATCGAAGTGTTGCCCTGAACCACGCTTTGTAAGTTGAGAGGCTTGCTTGGAGCTACATCATAAACAAACATAGATAAAGTAGTCAATCTAAGTCATTCCGAAAACTACTTTAGGTCAAGTTTTTTAATTTAATATAAATAAGTTTTGTGGAAACACCACGTAAAATATTTCTTTGCTAAGCTTTCGGCCTGTTGACTCAGGCCTTCATCAGAGCAATGACAACAAGTTGCCTGCATTGGACAACAAGTTGCTATGTCGCCTGAAGGAGCACAAGACATGTTGCATTAAAGCCCAACAGGATAAATCTGCTGTGGCCAAACACGCTTGGAAGTATGACCATCGTGTTAAGTGGGAAGAGTCGTTACTCTTAGCCAGCGACAAGCAATACTTCACGCGAAGAACAAGGGAGTCTGTTGAGATTGCAAAACATCGCACTATTTCTCAGGAAGGACAGCCATTAAACAGCACGTGGTGTGCCCTATTCGGGGAACATTCTTGATTTTGTTTTCTAATTAATAAAATTAACGTGATACGCCATTGTATTCTCACGTGATTTAATTGATCAGCTGAAGGCCTGAGTCAACAGGCCGAAAGCTTAGCAAAGAAATATTTTACGTGGTGTTTCCACAAAACTTATTTATATTACATTATCGCCATGAAAACTTTCAAATAATTAATTATTTTAATTTAGTTCAATTAAATTCACGGTGATCACAACTCTGTTATAACTCTGTTAAAGTGCTGTTAACTTGTTTTCTCTTTGTTTTACATTTTGTATTACCAATAAATGAGAGAATGCACGGAAGTTGATGGTGTACATTGGTGATTGGAAACGCACCCGCTTCACACAAACACACACAAATATTACTTTACACACCTTGCCGAAACAAATGTCCCGAAAGGAAAAAGGAAAATAAGTTAACTTTGTTTCTTGTGACTGAATTGCTTAATTAACGTGTACATAGAACAGTTAACAGCTAACAGAGTTAAATTGCTTTTAAACCGAAACAAGATATAACTGGTATGGATTCTATATGTAGGGTAAACAGTTGAATGCTAAAATATTTTTTTGATTTGAACATGTACGTAGTGTCATATTTAGTTTTGTATTTTCACAGGCAGCAATTTCAGGTTGTTTGCAGCACGCCCTGCGGGCACGGTACTTCAGAGGCAATTTCAAAATACAAATATGGTTTCAAATATCATTGAATTTTGACGATTTTAACGATCGCTTTCCCGCAACCATTATCAGTTTAGACGCGACACGGCTGTTGAAAAGCATCTCACAGGGGGGCCCTGAACTGATGGGTGCGGGAGCTTCAAGGGTATTCATGGGAATTTTTCGAAACTGTTGGAATAGGAAAAGGTTGGAATAGGAAGACAAATTATAGCACTTTACATGTAAAAGATAACGACGTCGATCGGATGAGTTTTCGTGCTACAAACGGCGATCTTTCACCGAGCGGACAAAATTAGTGTGCAGCCTTTTCTTCTCTTTATAGGGGAAGTAGCGAGGGAGAACACGGCTCGAGTAAATCTCCCCTCAAACTCCGAAATATCACACAGTCTTAACAGATAACAAGCAAGGTAAGTTTTATTCGTTTATTTCTATGATTTTCGATGGAAATTATGCTTCGTTTATCGTTAAAATTCAATGACATTTGAAACCATATATATATTTTTAATATATTAAAACAGCGTCTACCTGCTTCGTTTGTTTGTTGGACAAAAGGATCGCTTTTATTGCCAGCACCAGCAGAAGTGTACGCTTCAATCTGGATGGTGTAGTTAGTGAATGGCTTTAGTCCAGTGATAATTTGACTCCGCAAGTCAGCGGACACATTAAGTGTTTTGCTCTGATTCATTTTCCCACGATAATAGGAAATAAGGTAATATTTTATTACACCATTTTTCTCTTGTGGGGGAGACCACGTCACATTCAACGCAAATGAACTCAAAGAAGTTACTCTTACATTTTCTGGACTTGTCGGAGCTATATTTGAAAGGGAAAAAATACTATGTTATCTCAATGTAATATCACACAACACGCACAACGTCGCACCACACTCCACAACTTACCACATCATACAATACCATACACAATACCATGCATGACAAATACAAAATCCTATCCCTGGCCCATATTCTTTAATTGGGCCAGGGTACCAGGCTAGGCTATGCAATACTATGCTATGCCCTGTTATGTTATGTTATGTTATGTTATGTTACGTTATGTTATGTTAACCATATCATACCATACCATACCATATACCATACCATACCATACCATACCATACCATATACCATACCATACCATAAACCATACCATACCATACCATATATGTGAGTAACAATTGATGAAAATTTTATCGTAAAGTAATTTTTGCTGTATATAAATGCATTTCGATGGTTATTTTATGTTTTATTATTACAAAAATTTGAATAAGTATGTAATAGAGGCTCATCAATTCAGATTGTATAGGTTTCCTTGCTACATCGAAGAAAGTTGCAAATTGTTAAAACTGGAGCTTGGAATGGCCATGTGCCATTTTGCCTTGGAACAAAGGGGAAACCAACAACTCAGCCCTCGGCTTCGGCAGATAACATTGACCTCAGTCTGGATAATTCTCAATATCATGCTCATCCTCATCCAATAATTGTTTATTGTTATAATGTTGTATATTATGTGTCAAAGTTCGTTCCTCTAGCTTTCTGATTGGAAGAGCGGCCCTTGCGTGGCGGTTCGAAAATCGTGTTTCTGGGCTTCGCCTCGAAAAACAACGGTGGTCTCGGGGCGCAAAACCCACAGTTTTCCAGGTAAATACGTGTTTAATATAAGGGGGTGTTCACATGAGGCCGGCTCGAACTCAGGCCGGACTGACTTTAGGTTGGTTGTAGTGTTTTTACTGTAGATCGTTTTCATGAGTCCACCCTGAGATTCAGTTCACACCGGCCTAATATCACGCAGGTCGTCTGTTAGACCGAACTGAAATTTTGTGGCCAGCATAACTCCAGGTCGGCTTTATATATAAACAGAGTCTATAAGTCTGATTCGAACCGATTAGGACTACAAAAAAAAGGCCTTTTAACCGACGTTATATGAGAACCAAGGCCACGTAATTTCAAGACCGGCCTCATGTAAACAAAACCCAAAATGCAAAGCACAACTTACTATCTTCCAACGTTTTTTTAGAGATGGATTTAGCTGCACTGGTACCAATATTATTCTTTGCTGTTATGGAAAAATTATACCATGTCCAAGGCTTTAAAAACTTTGCTGTAAATCTTGTTACATTTGAACGGAATTGTATAGATCGTAAAGTATCCTCTCCATTGATAGCATAACTCAGGTTAAACGACTGTATTTCACTGTTCCCATTGAAGATTACCTGCCATTCTAAGGCTATTGACCTGGGTGTAATGTGTGTGATTGAGGCATTCAAAGGATCCGGGCGTTCTAAAAACAAATAAACACACAATTATCCTAAACAATTCAAAATTTATCATAAATATGATTTTAGATAGATAAAAAATAGAAAATCTATATTTCAATAGGGTAAAAGCAATCATTATTTACAGAAATGAAAGCACTTTTATCAACTGGTGCCCTATATCATAATTACAAAAAATAACAAATATATATATAGAGTTACTTCCAAGTAGAGTGGTCAAAAACAACACATCCATAATAATAAAAAAGTGATTTGGCCGATTCAGTTCGTAGTGTAAGAAGGCGCAGCAAATCACTTTGCCTGGTAGTTGTAACGATAAAAAGTAAAATAACTAATTAGGAACTGTAAGAAAGAATCAAGTTTCTTTAAAATTTTGACAACCAATCTGAAATAGTGAATATCTCGCCTCCGTTTGAGTCCTGTTGTAGGTAACTCCTAACTCTGATAACAATAATTATAGACCAGTATCGGTTTTATCTGTGTTCAGTAAAATATTTGAGAAACCTAATCTACAATCGATTATACAACTATCTTGAGGTCCACAATATTTTCTACGAACTTCAATTTAGTTTCAGGTATAACCATTCCAAACACATATCCGCCCCGATAAGTATGATTGAAAATTGGAGGGGAAAAACCCAAATGATGAAGGATCTTGGGGATGTGGTCTGTTTATTGATTCAAAAAAAGCCTTTGATACCATAAATCATAAAATTATTTTTATTAAAAAACTGCAGCGTTATGGCGTCAAAAGTATTGTTAATAACTGGTTTCATTCATTTTTGTTTTATTTATAATTTGCTAATTATGGTATTGAGATCTGGGGACATAGTTACGTTTCTTTCTTACTTGAAGTCTATTTCACGACTTCAAAATTAAAAGATAAAGACGAGTACCAGAACCTTCTCGCAACCTTGTACTGAGGCACAATCTCATATAATCTATGTTCATAGTGAAGATAGTGAATTCAAGTCATAACATTTACCTAAATTTCCTGACATAATAAAATTCCAATATATTTTTCTTTGCAATATATTTTTCTTTGCAATATATTTTTCTATGGAAAAATAGATTTTTCTTTGGAAAAATAGATTACTCCCAATGCATTTTTTGCAACTTTTTCAACTTACTGACTGAGAGGCATACTTATTCCAAAATGGCGGCGAATTGAAAACTTTTAACACAATTTCGAGTGATTATTGTGGGGGAGTGAACTCGGGTGGAGAATAATAATGTGTAACTCCGAGTGACGAACCATACCGGACAAGTAGAGAAAACTCTTCTTCTTGGCCCGGCTGGGATTCGAACCCGAGACCTTCGGTTAACTATTCCGATGTTCTACCAACTGAGCTACGTACAGATCAAGTTGGGAGCTGACCTGCAGCTCAGTCGATAGAGCATCGGACTAGTAAACCGAAGGTCGCGGGTTCGAATCCCAGCAGGGCCAAGTAGAGTTTTGTCTACTTGCCCGGTATGGTTCGTCACTCGGAGTAACACCTTATTATTTACTGTAACAATTATTCGCCGAAGGCGAGGTGAATATCGGTTAGCCTGCGAGCCGGCTCTTGGGTTAGGAGCGGGAGGAGAGCCTGCTCGCAGGCTAAATATCGGTGAATAATAACCGAGACGAAGTCGAGGTTAAGTTTCACCAATATTCACTGAGCCTGAGGCAAATAATTGTTTTAGTATAAATACACATTTTCGTACTCAAGGAACAACATTTTCTTTAAAATTGTTAATTTCCTCGTCTGTTGCACTGCCAAATTGGCTCACGGCCATTTTGAATAAACGCTGTAGGTGATTATTGGGAATTAATCCGAAGTAGCTCGACCAATCAGCGCGCGAGATTTTCTATAATCACCTGTGTATTTATACTAATACTCTTTAACACAGTTTTCTTTGAGCCCGGGAGGATTTGATGCATGTAATGTGTTAAACCATGAATTTAGTGGCTACATGTTTACCAAGTCAGTAAGTTGAAAAAGTTGCAAAAATGCATTGGGTGTCATTTATTCTTCCACAGAAAATATATTTCGTTGTGTGGAATTTTATTATGTCAGAAAATTTATGTAAATTTAATGAGTTGCAAAAACTGACCGGCAAATATGGCCTGCATGTGGGCCTTTAGACCTTGCGCGTTACTGTAGGCATGTCCATTCATAGACGCACTTCGTGCGTTTTGCATCTGTTAAGTCCACATGCTTCAATTCATTAACTCCATAGTTATATCGTATATATATATATATATATATATATATATATATATATATATATATATATATATATATATATCATATATATATATATATATGTAACAGACATATGGTGGACGTTCTTACCATGCTTGATATTTACAGTTTTACTATATCTAATTTTGTTTTTGAGTTATAACGTTATCGCATTCGTATATTTATAGACGGCGTTGGACGGCGCCATTTCGACGGCTCAACGTTGGTGTACAGCGGGCATTTTCTCTGAAATTTTGACGTCATTGACTGCTTGTTTCTAGCACTCAATAACGTCCAAATTGAAAAGAAATCATCGCTGGGCGCTAATTTCGAGCCGACAAAACAAATCGTAAAGGCGGCGTCCAGAAGGACAAGATACAAAAATAAAAACCTTATTTCTCGAAAACAGAAGCAGATATCGTAAAACTACCAACAATTTTAAAACTAATATTTTAGGCCTTTTATTTAAAAAATGATTTGGATAGATCGACTAGAGAGTCTATATGATAGAATGCATATACCAAACGTTTACTGAATATCTGCTTAATCACACCAAGTTCGCAAACGAATCACATGCACTTCGTGTACATTATATATATATATATTAAAGAAATGAACGTTGCTACTCCGAGTTTCACGCGTTAAGCGATCATCAGGCAACTGAAAAAGTTTCACCTTAGTTTCTGTATATTGCGTGGCACGCGCGTGAGATCGCGGCATACGTGACATCACCACACGCGCGAAATTGCGTGGGATGAGTTCGAGAGATTGTTCCCAGATGTGTATCTCTGTTCCTGGAGCGGCGGACGTTCCTAGCACAAAATTTATTTTCATTCAATAATTCAGGAGGAAAACACAAAGAAAATCCATGTTTAATGAGGGTCTATATATGTGATATAGATTCCTCTTGATTTACATGACAACGTTATTTTTAGAAAAATTACTACGTCAATGAATTTTCCAAATAGAGCGTTTTAGAGGTAATTTACAGAATTCGTGTCCGTTCTGTATCGGGATCCGTTCTGCATCGGGATACCCCGATACAGAACGGCCACTCATTCTGTAAATAGTACATATATAACTTATAAATACTTTACCTAAAACAACAAGTGGTACGACGGTATCATCGGTCCCCGCTGCATTTATCAGATGGCAGCTGTAATTGGCAGTATCGTTCCTCCAAACTTGGTCAACCCGCAAACTACTGTTCCATGTTATTTCATGCTCGTTTTCATTCAGAGAAATATGATAGTGTCCATTCCGACTGATTTCAATTCCATTTTTATTCCACGATACATTTGGTTGAGGAAAGCCATAAATCACACAAGTAAAATTTACAGATTCTCCAATTTTCACCATCTTTTTAGGCCCAGTAATACTTGCTATTGGTCGAACTAATATATAAATTATACAAAAAAAGATAATTAAGTCACTTAAATGCCATATTAATTTAACGTTTCTGTTCGGATTTACCAAACCCCCTACACTTGCAATGCAACATTGTTGTACGTATTGCCACCCACCTTAAACATTGCCATGCAACAATGATTTTGCTGCAAGTTGAAAATATTAGTTTAAAAAACAGACTCCAGTTCTACTTGCTTGCAACAAAATCATTGTTACGTGACAATGTTTAAGGTGGGTGGTAATACGTGCAACAACGCTTTTCAACTTGCAACGCAACAATGTTGCAGGAATTTAATGCGCGTATTACTTCACCTTTACAGATACCTTATCTGTGCGGTTGATGTAGCGGTCGCTGAGCCATCTAAAAGTGAGTTTTACGAGCTCAAAAGCAATTATATACAACCGAAGAACAACATTGAAAATGACGAGTCTATGACATGGCAGTAATGCTATACACATAGTGTATATGTAAGATATGTTGTTTAAAATAGCTATATAATAAACTTCCTATTAACCTCGACTGCTTGGTTATTACGGAAAATACCAGATATCGGTCTTTTATGTATACAAACCTCACCCTGCGAGCTTGGTCTGATATTTCCACGTAATGGCCGCATTCTCGGTTAATAAGAAGTTATTATTCCGATAAAGAGCTGCAATCGAAGCGTAAATATCTCGTTCCTATAAACATCTCGGCAGTTTACTAACATTTATAGCTTCGGTATATCCAAAACACTGCCTAGTACCATCCTACATAGCACTCTATACGTAATTATTATAAGTAATAGCATAGACGTGTATTGGCTATTTAAACGTCCCGCTCGATGAAGGTCATTTAGTAAAATTCCCGAGGGCCGAAAAATTCCTTTGAAATATCACGTTTAAGGGAATTTCTTTTGTTGTCACGTCCGTTGACGTCAAACTGGGTACGATTAGATCTAATCAAACCTGGTTTGACGTCAACGGAGGTAGGATTAGTTAAAATGAATTTTAATGAGGTATATTGGTTGTTAATGGACCTGTGAGAACAAAAGAAATTCCCGTAAACATGATATTACATTAGTTAATTAAACACCAATATGATCAGCAGGAAAGTGAGTACAACTGTCTTTCAAAAATTAGAATTCGTGAAAAAAATACTATTTACAAGTCTGGTTAAAGAATGTGTTATTGCGTTTTATTGTTCGAATCCCAAGTATAGACAACGAAAAAAAGTTACAAATGCATGTATTTAGATAGTGCGAATGCATGTTTTCCAAGCCCTGAAAGGACAAGTAATGCATGCAAGGCAAATATTTATTTGGAAACATTTCTTTAAATATCTACAACCCCAAGGATTGTTTACAAAAGTGGTGTGGTTGCTGACTTTTGTCAGTGAGTTATTGAAGTAATTTCATATCTCCGTAGGCAAGCTTTTTAATGGACGGTGCATGACCGCATTTTTTCATAAACGGCAATAAGACTAACAAGTCAAGTGTTTATGAATTAAGTTTGCCTCTGAATATAAGTAGGTGCATGATATAGGAAGAAATGAGTGTAATCAACCATTTCTTCATTTCTTATAATTTAATAAAATCTTTATTCATATTCCCTCTAAATTTAATCCAAAAGTTAAAATACCTGCATAAAATCTACCAACAGACAGACAGACAGACAGACAGACAGACAGACAGACAGACAGACAGACAGACAGACAGACAGACAGACAGACAGACAGACAGACAGACAGACAGACAGACAGACAGACAGACAGACAGACAGACAGACAAAAAGACAGCGGCAAAAGTATAGCATCTTGGCGAATTTAGCAAAATTCTAATCAAAATGTTAAAAAATATATAACTATAAAAACAACACAAAAACAAGAATAATAGTTAAAACGTTTAGATGTTTATCATACACAATAAAAAGACTTGAGTATAACTGTTCAACAAATGTATCCACTCACCATAAACCGTCAGCACTGCTGATGCTGATTTGTTAGCCTTCCTATTTCTCAAGGTGCACGAATAGTTGCCTCTGTCGGAATATTTCAAGTCAGTTATAACTAAGGTGGATTTCTTGATGTTCATAGTTCCATTCTGGGACGAAATGTTATAGTGTGTACTGCCTGGAATTATGCTTCCATTATTTTTCCTCCAGATAACATCTGGTGTTGGAATTCCATTACCCCCACAGTAGAATGACGCAGTTTGCGTTTCGTTCAACGTAGCGTCTTTTGGGAAATCCAGGATCTTAGGACGTGCTAGCATAAAAATTGTAAAGAATAAATACGAGATGTTAGGTTTCTGGCACTAGCATAGATTAAAAGAGAAAAACGGAAAAACGGAAAAAGCGCATAAAAAATGTCTGTAATTTATAATGTGACGATGTATTGACACTAGTTCCTAAAAATGCTACCCTGGGTACCAGAGACACTGAGTTTGTGTTTGGGAGAGGGAGAGCCTCTGGTCTCGCGAGCTTCAAATATCACTTTGGTGAGTTACTTCCTGTTGATTATTGTCACGGTTGAGTGAAATTTTAAACGCACGTTATGTTACGACTGTTCAAAGTCCTCGACAGGAAGTAAAGCACGCTGTCTGGTACACTCGTTCGTTACTTCGTTTTCGATAAGCTAGTTCCAACTCACTGTGGAAAGAATAATTATCGGACTTCCTCTGTTCACAAAAACTAGACTTTCGCTTTGGTATTTCAGTGAGCTGAAACGGCAATCCGAGACTCAGAGGTGTATGGTTTAAGTTTTTAATATTTTTAATTACTCACGGTCACGCGTGACTTGCTTTGATTAACCAATAGTAACGATTTCAGAAATTTAGGCCAATCAAAACCCGAGTTCAGATATTGAACTCGCCAAAGTGAGATTTGAAGCTCGCGAGACCAGAGGCTCTCCCTCTCCCAAACACAAACTCAGAGCCTCTGGTACCCAGGGTATTAAAATGCGGCCATTTTTAAAAAATATATATATTATAGTCAAACCGAATGTTCTGTTGCGTACGACTTTGCAATATTGATAAGCAACATTGCAATTTGATTGGCGGATTCAATCAGCAACTTTCAAAAGCTTTATCACGATTCCTCGACAGGTTGCTTAAACTATTGGTTTTAAACATCGAACAACACATAAAAGTGATGTTATACTTGAAGGTAATGCTCTAACTCTATGTAGAATTTCGCATTATCCAAAGTTTGGCATTTAAAACGATCTTTAGGGCAACCCGTCGAGGAACCGTGATAAAGCGTGTACAGGTTGCTGATTGAATCCATCAATCAAAATTGCAATGTTGCGTATCAATATTGCAAATTAAAGTCGCACGCAAGAGAACACCCGCTTTGACTATATTTGACTTTGACTGCACACATGATTTTGACATGATAAGTTGTACGTATACATGTAGTGCATGTGGTACGTTTGCGAGCCTGGTGTAATATGTAACAGACGATCGGTGGACGTTCGTCAAGCTCAATTACTCAGCTCAATTAACCGGTCATTAGAAGGTTGCAGGTTCGAACCCTGTCTGGGGTTCAATTACTCAAATTCAATCAACCGGTCATTAGAAGGTTGCAGGTTCGAACCCTGTCTGGGTCTCAGAAATCTTTTCTGAGTAATTGAGCTTGACGAACGTCCACCGATCGTCTGTCACATATTACACCAAGCTCGCAAACGTACCACATGCACTACATGTATACGTACAACTTATCATGTCACTTTAACAACAACATCCCATATGCAAACGCTACCACTTATTAGGAGCAAATATGACTATATGAATTTGCAACCTTAGCTCTCCATCTGAGCCTCAGTGGCTCAATGGTTAGAGCGTCTAACCGGTCATTAGAAGGTGGCAGGTTCGAACCCTGTCTGGGTCTCAGAAATCTTTTCTGAGTAATTGAGCTTGACGAACGTCCACCGTTCGTCTGTTACACACATGATTTTCTTGGTGATTTAGAGCAGGAATTCATTTTCCCACAGAAGAATATTCCCATAATAGTTTAAAGTGGCTCCCACTGTTTCTTGAAACGTGGAAAAAGTGTAAGTTTCAACATCAGAAAGCACTTGTAAATATTTTCGAAGAGAATATAACAGGTTTAATAACAACAAGTTAATAACAGCTATAGGTTTACTGTATGTAGAATACAGGTTTACTGTTTATAGAGTAACTAACAGAATTCTAAACAATCAGTTGTCCTTCAGTAGCGTATATATGTGAAGAAGAAGAATTTCAAATGAAGTCGAAACACTGCTGTAGAGAACAGTTTTCTGACTGCCCCAACCTGGAATCGAACCCAAGGTCTCTGGGTTAACGTACCAGCGCTCTAACCACTGAGCTATTGGCTATTTTTTACGCTATAGTGTATGTTCGATGGTTTTCGTCCATGTTTTAATTAAAGCTTATTCAATATGCTTTGTTATATTTTAGAATTTAAAAAATACGAAAAGTGCTTACAAATCGATGGTGGTATACCATGGGATAAATGTGTTTTAATTATTCTTGTATAAGTATATAAGCAATTTAAGGCAATTGGTATATTTAACCAAATGGCAAGTTTACCAACGACACCTTGCAACTAGGATATAAAGTACTCAATATTCGTATTGAAATAACAAGGTTAACGTATCATGAAATATTTTGTTTAATAACTTACCAAAAACCGTAATGCTTGCTTTCGTTGAATCATTGCCTTCAATGTTTGCAACCGTGCACACATACGTTCCTTCATTATCAATATTAACTGGAGAAATCACTAATGTTTTGTTTCCATCAATTGTTTTAGAGTTAGGAATGTTTCGACGATCATCCTTAGTCCACGTGTAGATCAAACTAGGATCACCAGAAGCCGAGCAGTTGAGCATGTACGACGTACCGTTTTGAACATCTTCATCCTCCAAATGGGTTAATATTCGCGGTTTTACTAAGAAATTGAGAAAAAGTAATTTAGAAATGCGTTCTTTACCATAAAATCCTACACAAATTTTAAGTCTACGTTCACACGATGCCGGTACGAAAGCTATAACGGCAGAATATCGTTACGTTCATACAAAGCCGTTTGAATTTCACAACGTTTCCGTAAGTGTTCAGACGACTCCGGAACCCTCTTCATGGTGCCCATCCAGTATTACCGAGTTGTGCGCTGTTTAACTTAAAAGCCATGTTTCGTCAAAACTATATGCAAACGAGGAGCAATTCAGAGAATATATTATCTGAATAAAGCCTAGAGCATTCTAGGTTTACAATTTTAGTCTTTCCATAAAAAAACTTGCATTATCGACTCAATATTCTCCAATTTCCACCGCCAGCCAGTCAATGGCATAATTGTCAAAACATTAGTGCAAGTTTTTTTTAACAGAGGTTTTTTTAAAGTCGAGAACACAAAGGAAGTTTTCCATCTCTGAAACAAAAGCCACCCTTTCTAACTGGTGCATTTAAAAGTCTTATAATCCATTCCTAAGGGTAAATGATGTGTAAAATAGATTCAAGCTAGTCTGGTGACCAGTATATTATAAAGTTAAATTGCAACATGTAACTCCCTTGCAATACATGCTTGCTGAAAGTACAACATGCATGTAAAAAGGTACTTCATGCGAGCATACATGCAATTGCATGCATGCTGGACACCATTTTATTGTTTTGGTACACCAATATTGTCGCCGTGACGTCAGATGAAAACACTCTATATACAAGTTTGTGGCAAACTCTAATAATACGATTCGATTCCTATATCAATCATTAAATAAACATATTCGAGTACTTACCATGAACAATTAGAGTGGCGTTAACCATCACAGGATCCCCTTTGTTGTTTGCAGTACATGTGTATATCCCTTCATCGTGGTTCGTAACGTTCCGTAAAACTAACAAGCTGCTTCCCAGGGTCATACTCGGGGATGCGTGGGGATGCTACCATTATGTCTGCTCCACGCTACATACGGTTCAGGGGAGCCATCTGCGGTACATTTAAATGTGACATTTGCTTTTTCTAAAACTGTCGTTGTTTGGGGGTCCACCGTTACGTTAGGAATGACTAGATTAAGAAGAACAGAATTAATAGTCTATTTGCATATAAAAAAGATTAGTCGAATACTGATAATCTCAGTACTTTTAAATATTCAATTTAAGCCTGTGTCACCCAGTGAGCTCTATATATAACTGGAGTGATATATTTGTGGCGAACAACGTGCCGGGCATGTAGGCCTGAAGTACGAAGAGTACCAGTCTTCTATGCGGTCTGGTCAAGTCTGATTTGGTCAAAAGACCGCGTAGGATCGAGACTGGAACTATACGTACTTCAGGCCTACATGTCCGCCTTCAGGCCTACATGTCCGCCTTCAGGCCTACATGTCCGTCTTCAGGCCTTCAATCTTTGCCCGGTCAATGACCACATGGCCAGAAATCGAGGACAACATGGCGGCAAAGCATGCGCACTGAATCCCTTTTTAATTAATTCAATATGGCGTCCTTCAATAGATTTCTTAAGGAAATATAAAGAACAATCATTTTCGGTTATTTACTATTGTAAATTCCGACATGCGAACGTCCAAAACTTCACCAAATTGAACAATCGTTCAGCACTACAATTTCTATTAAGTTTGGAGCGTCCTAAATAGGTTCCCGAGCACCTCGTAAGCATACCTCTTATTCGCTGTTTAAAGTCTATTAATCTGCTATATCACTTATTTTGGAGCTCCAATTTTGGCTGCTTCTGTGTTGTTTGTCCACGATGCGAACGTCTGAATTTGCTCGGGATGAACGTTACTTTGTTTTGCGGAGTTGTTCGTTCCACTTTTTCGTTGTTTAATAGGTTCCCAAAGACCTTAAAATGTACGATTTATTGCAGCCGAGTCGTTGTAATTTAATCCATGAAGCGCCGAGATAAATACTGAACTCGGCGTGAAGAAGCAATGCATTCCTCGATAATTTCGGGTTCTTGTCCGCCATTTCTTATGGAGCTGTTGCTAGGTTGCCAGAGTCTTAACCGCTGTTATTATTATTAAATATGACTGTGGATTCAGAAATAATAACCAAAATTTATGCGGCAATTTTTGTGAGTATGAGTGTACAGACCTGTAATTTGATATTTGGGTAAGAAATGGGTCAATAAGACATTTTAGCGAATAACTCTACTTTAATTTATTGCTATAGACTTCTGTTTATAGCCGAAATGATCGATATTTAGCCATTAGAATTTTCAAATTAATATTTCCATCTAAATATGAGCCCACAGGCCACTGCCGCTGAGTGTCCTGGATTTCTAGCCATGGCAGATATTACTTCAGTTATAGAGCTCACTGGTGTAACCACGCTTGTACAAGCGTTATTCCTGTATACGATTAAACAAGATTATCTTGAATTCTTGTCCTGGCAATTGTTACAAAGTCATAACAATATGACGTAATAGATTATATTGCTAAATACGTGGTGTCGCCTTTTTAGCTACTTTATATAATGGCAACTTTCGAGTTTTAGAAGTTATTGAATTTCGTCTCGAAAATTTATTTCCAAAACTCATAGTCAATTGAGATATACATGGTTTGGAAACTCGGCAAACTTCAAAGCGTCTATAATGAACTGTGATTTTTACGGTCCTCACCGTACACAAACCTGTTCTAAATTGATCTTATTAATACTTAAATAACATTGTTCAGTGATTTAACCTAAACGCTGCTATTGGACGATTGCTTCATTACACCGTTTTAGCTTTCGATGAGATTTTCCTGTTGATTTCAATGCAAAATTTATCTCTAGAATATGGTTGCTGATAAACCAGTTAATAAAGCAGTAGTTTTAGTTCACCTTCCTATACGTTTCTTTCATTCTCTTTAGATTTCTTTTTTGAGCGTTTTGCCTTTTTTGAGCTCTTATTTTAATATTCTCAAAAGTTGTTCTATTTCTAAATAACTAATATACCTAAAACAAATTCCCAATTGTGATTGACTAAAATGAGTGCAATTTTGTGCAATACATGCAGTGCAGAAAAATAGAATACAGAGTAAATTATGCATGGGGTGTGAAGAATTTTGACTCATAATAAACAGTAAAACTCGCGGAAGCCCAAATCAGCCGCTTATATGCAGATTGTGAAAGAAGATATTTTCCCTTCACCATAAAATCTAATATGGCGACCAAAACTTGGACTTGAAACAGAAGAAGAACATTTCAATTGTTAAATATAATTATTATTTTATAAAATTAAATGTTTGCACGACGACTGCAGAGAAGGTTAGATGATAGAGGTAAAACTTTAAACGTATCTATACGGTCTATTTCTTTTTTGAACTATCGAATATGCGAGAAGTAGAGGTACTGAATGGACTCAGGCTCGTAGTTGTAAGTACATTTGTTAACATCTACTATAATATGTTAGTACGGAAATACAATTATTTGATACTGAAATCACTTTCTGGCCTTTCGCACTGGTTTAGTAACCTTGAGGACAACTTCTTAATATAATTTTAAATATAGCTCGAAAAGTATAGAAACTGTCTTTGAACGACTTAACATGAATTTTGGAAAAGAAACAGTAATAAAGTTAGAGTCTAAATGTTCACTAAAGTATAATGAACTAAAGCACAATGTCCTAACTCTTCTCTTTTTTTTCTCTCTCTTTTAATCTGCTCTTAATATTTTATATAACTTAATAATAATTGTATAAAGCGAAAATGTCCAAGAGTAATTGTCGGAAAAGTTACAATATCTTCTTAATATTTTTAATAAAATTCTCATTTAAAATCGCAATGCGCTAATATGCTGGATTAGCGCCAATCGTCTTCGTAAAGTTTAAAACATAAACAGCAGTATCTTATTAAGTTTAAATACTGGAGCGTGCAGCGCGAGATTTTTAGACTTGATCAAACACGTACTGTGAGTGTTTTGAACACCTTATAAAACGTTCCGTTATTGGTTGTTTTTTCTTTGTCATTAATAAATTCATGAAACTTGAAAACAATAAACACTGAAAGGGAATGAGTACAATGTCGGTGGTTTTATACCTGAATAAACTTAGGGGCCGTTTTTGTGTCACAAAAATGATTCTCATAACTTCAAAAAAGATTTAGACTACCATGTGTGTTATCAGGGACGGATCCAGGAATTTCCATATGTTAGTCAAAATTTTAGTTGTCAACACTCAGGGGGGTTGTATGATTCATCATAATAACGCCCCCTCCCCCCCCCCCCCCCCGAAAAAAAAGCGGCTGTTTCGCCCCATATCAGGGCTCATCAGCATGTCTAGGAACACATAGCTAATACCATAATATAATTATGACAAACTCGTGATTCCGACATGCAATTTTGGCAGCCTGGCAGGTTATGATCGTATTACACCAGACCATGCTGTCGGTCTATTGATAGCCTAACAAAATAGACTAAATACAAATATACAATGCCACTTATTTTGTTTGGTGAATAAATATATAGAATAATCTATACCTAAGTCGAAATCTTTAGCTGATATTAATTGATATAATGCTGCTTTTATAATGCATTTATATGATTTAGATATTAATAACCTTTTGACCGCAAAAATATGCTAATTTGGGTAAATTCCATCGAGATTATTTACATATACAAGCCTAAATATTAAAATCGGCGCACAGCTTGTTCTGTTAATAGACATTCTAAAACAAGACAAAATATGTTTAATTTACCTTATAGCAGTACAGGACTTGTTCTTTTGATCTCGAACACACTTCGGGATTAAAGTCTCGGAACCAAAATATCTACTGAGGCAGAAGTTCGTGCTGTTTATCGCACTCAAAAGCTCTTCAACAGAACTCTTCGGCGAAGCGTCGATTCGCTTCATCAGATCAGCATAAATTTCTTGTAGACATTTTTTATCGTTCCCCGCAAACGCGGACTGAACAGTATCGTAAATACTACAAGACATTGCTGTTTAAATTCTTTCTATTCTAACGTGGGACTTCGAAATGAACCTCAGTGGCCAAGCAGCGATCAGAAAGACAGTGTTATGTAATATTTAAAACATGAGCAGCAGTGTTTTATCAAATTTAAAACACGAGGCGATAGCGCTAGCCGAGTGTTGTGATCTGATAAAACACGTACTGCGAATGTTTTAAATAGCTTCAAAAACGACCCATTTGGTAAGTTCATTGGGGTAGTAAGTTTGAAAAATAACGTTGTCTAAGCCGAGGAAATAAAAGCTAACGTTTATGTAAATCAGAAGGTTTCTTTATCAAATATAAAACCACGGACATGGTACTGATTTCCTTTGTGTTTTCTCATGAATTATTAATGAGTTTTTAAAACTATATATATATATATATATATATATATATATAGGAAATTTTGCCTTTTTTTTGTCATTTTGCATTGTTCAAATAGTACTAGTCGTAATAAAATTTTCGTGAACAGCCCATAATTGACGTCAAAAATACTTGTTTAAGCCGTTCAATAAACCCACATCACGTGCTTTATCGGGTCAATAAACGGTAAAACACTGCTGTTCGCTTATTAAACATTACATGAACAACTAGTCTAGGGTTATTATATCTTGGGTCCTATGATATAAGTAATAAAATACACGTTACTTACGAACAATTTCAACATGCTCAAGATCCAGTTCATTGTCCTTAGATTTTGTTACATTGCAAGTGTAGTTTCCAAACTGTCGGTAGGTTTGATCAGGGTTAACATAAAGAATGCTTGTAATCGGTCCCAGGAAGCTACTCGGTTCTCTGTTTACAATTATTTGGTAAACATCTAAACTGGAGGTGGCAATTCCTAAACTAACCAATGTTCCATTCCTGAACCACCTCACGACAGGGTTTGGATAACCTTTACCATCGCAACTGATAATCACTCTCTCACTTATACTTTTAAGGTAAATTGTAGACGTTGAATTCACTTTGGCTATTGGACGAACTAAAAAATAAACATATTACAATGAGTTCAATCAATCGATACGTCATTCCATCTACATATATCAGAGGTAAACGCCAAGAAAATATTGGATAATCATATTAAATCCTACAAACAACTTTGAAAAATTTGCAATTAAAGACAAAAGTATGTTTTAGTCTGTCTGATCTTCTTTAAAATGCTAATGAAATAATATTTTCACTAATTTCTTTATTTCATAGTATAAAAATATAGAAATCGCCGATATTGCTACATATGCTCACTTTGTTTTTACGTGTTTAGAAAGTGCTTTATTTTTCTATTTAAACTTGCCAAACCATAGCATTTCTTAAGTCGAAATGTCAGCAAGCAACAATACCTGTGACGTCACAAGGTGGATCAAGACTAAAGAAATTTATGATAATGGTCCACCGTATGACGTCAAATAGTTATTAGTGTGGCTGACGCACTGACCTGTATATAACTGGACCGCTTGCTCTTGCCAAAAAAGTGTGGCCAATTAAACATGGCGTCAAATGGCGAATTTGAGTCCTTCTGCTCATAGGAGCGACCACCAGTGCCAAGCACTGGTCTGTCGGCGTTTAATGCGTATTTTGCAATGCAGGGTAAATAATTTTCAGAAACAGCACACCAGTATATAAGACAAATAAACGTAGTGTGCTGCGTAGGCAGTGTTGAAACAACAATCGGAATATAGTAAGGTTAGATAGAAACGTGGTATATATAAAGTATATAAGACAGTCTTTGTCTTTTCTCACCTTGATACAGCACATTGTTGGTAATTTTAGATAGAGTAAATAAATGCTCATGTAATTACTGTAATTTGAAATACATGTATGAATGCGAAATAAATATATTTGCAGTTTATTTTGTTTGTTTTCATGCTGTCCTTTTCGGAAAATGTCCTCCATGTTCACTAGGAGTTAAGGTGGCCGTTTTCATGTTAAAAAAGATAGATAAATGTACCAATTTTTATGCAAAAAATCAAGACTTTTTTACATTAAAACATTTTGTAAGCGTAAATATCTTGTGACCATATTTTATTGATATCGAGTCCTCTGAAATTTAGTAAATTGTATTCGTGAAATGAATTTTCACGTCTGAATATTCAGTCGGCTGAAGGCTTGAAAATGAAGCCCAGAATATAAATATAAATATTGAGTCAGTGACCTACGAGTTGTTGGTGTTAAAGGCACTATACCATTTTACCTGGAAAAGTAAATCGCAACACCGACGATTTATATAACTAGTGTATCAAAAAAACACGCTGTTCAAACGCAATGAAATTCGACACCGGTGCCAACAGTCCTATCTTGGATTTCAGTCAGTGGACGCTCCCATGAGCAGAAGGACTTAAATTCGCCATTCGCCATCAAATGGCCACTTTTTTCATCACTCAAAGATAATAGGAGCAAGCGGTCCAGTTACATACAGGTCAGTGGGCTGACATTTCACGGCTCTATAGCTATCAACTTTGAACTGAAATATAAAGCGTTTTCCAAAGACGTAAATATTAAATGAACATATGTATGAATATCAGAATTTTTTATATTTTTATGTTATCAAATAACATAAAAAGAAAAAATTTCATTTCATAAGCACTTTAATAGATAAATCAATTAATTCATTTAAAAAAATGTTGAAACTTTACAGTTTGTTTCTGTTAATTGTGGTGATAGCGCTGAGTTTTGACGTCCACCTATGTATAATAGATTTTCATATTCAGATATGACGTCATTTCCACAGATAATAGAACCACGAAACACGTTTTCACTCTGACATCACAAAATTCCAGTCGATTGAGACCAAAATTCCTAAAATCGGCACAGTAGAGAGTTTTTGTTGCAATGTGTTTTGATCGAGAATATACATAGCGAAAGTTTACAGAGGTCTGGCAAGATATCCGATTTCTTATTTATAATATTCACCTTAATTTTGACATTATGATAATACTTCAGTCTTCAAATCATGAGCAGATGCAGAGATGCTTTTAGTAATTAATACTTTTAGAGGTTTAAACACCTCTAAGGCAAGTAAATAGTAAATAATATATCTACGGCGCGATTTGAACGCGACGACGCTAAGTTTACGGATAGAACGATTGGAATAACATTCATGCTTATTACATGCGCAGCGACAACGCCCTTCGTAAAGTTGTTTATGAAAGCGAAGTCTAAATGGGAAGATTCTATGTCTTCTAGTATACGGAATTTTTTATTGATCTGGCGTGAAAAAGTGCACGAACATCACTCGTGTGAAATATGATAGACGACACGACACAACAACAGTCTGCAAACCGAGTTTACCTCAAACATGCCAGACCATGAACTCACTACTGCGGAATGAAAAACTGCTAACCTTTACTCGCGCCTTCCGCAAGACAGACAATAAATCCTTTCGTCCAAATCATATTTAATTATAGTCATGCAGTTAAGCCTACATAGTTCTTGTTTCGAAAAGAAATTTGATCGCTCCTTTACGTTTCACCGCCATATTCTGCAGTCTGTCATTCTCCCATATCAGGGGAGTACTCCTTCCGTTTTTTTGTTCTTTTTTCATTCTCGATATATTACGAAATATGTTGCTAAACCTTGCCCCCCGGAAGTTTACACTATGCTCTATCTATCGTGTAAATTTCGCCATCACAATACTGCAAAGTTTCTATTGAAACTTTACACTAAAAAGGGTAACAGGGCATTTCTAAACAACTGATCAATTACTACATTACTAAATATGTAATTCAGTTACAGTTTAAAAGAAATAAAATAGAATTAAAATTTCATTACAATAGTAACAATAATGGATTCCGCTAAAGAGAGAAAAAAAAACCATTGTTGATAGAGACTTTTTAATTCCTTTTCAATATTTCTTAAAATTCAGTATTTTTACCATTAATGACGTTATATAATAACGCGAGAATTTGTTGCTGTGACAACGTATATATTATATTATTATTATTGTTATATAGAGCCCATTTTCTATGGGCCAAAACCTCAAGGTACCAAAGTTTGTTATCTTTTGTTGAAGTCTACTCTACTTGCACTACCCTAGACATCACTTTCCTTAAAATGGATTCACTCTCCATTAATATGGTCTTTTCCATTTCTTTTACTACCCACTTCTGTCGGGATTTCTCTTTTATCATCTTCTCTATCTGTTCTTCCTATTTCTCCAACCCTCCTCCTAAGCATCCGGCTACCAAAGGTACTATTTCAACCAAAAAGCCTGGTAATGCCAGCTGCTGGTATTTTTTCAATTTTCCCCTCCGTTTCTCTGTCATGTTCGCCTCTGCAGGACATGCCATGTCTACTATCCAAATTTTACCTTCCTTGATGTCTTCCAGAATCAGATCAGGTCTTCTTGCTGTTGTTGTCTTTCTCATCTTGTATTCGGGGTCCCACACAAGCTTTTTACCCGGCTTTTCAATAACTGTTCCTTTCTTCCATGCTGTTTTGTACCACACTACACTCTCCTCAAGCAAACCTGCCTCTTTTCTCCATTCCACAGCAAATACCATCAGCGCATTGTTATGCCTTCTCATGTACTCATTACCAGCAAGAACCTTACATCCAGCCAACAAATGATGTACGGTTTCTCTCTTATCAGAACACAATCTGCAATTCTTCGATTCTATCTCTATTCCCCTTAAGGCCTTCCAAGCTCTGGTTTCGACCATCTGCTCTAACATCCCCATCACTGCTGCCGTCTTTCTGGAGTGTAGGTTGCACTCCAACCACTGGTTACATTTCTCTTCTTGACCCATGAAAACCTCACTTTGTAACTTCTTCTCTCGATATTGATTGATACGTCCTTCTTCCGTCTTCGATTTCAGCAAGGTTTTCAACCTCCTCCAGGCATCCTTCCAAGTTCCATACATCTTTTCGCCATTCAAGTAAATCTCTCCTATCCCGAAACTAATTTCTTCTCCAACCATCTCCAGTGCCTTTTCTGCTTCTCTCTTTATCAAACAATACTCATTTTTATGCTCCCGTCTCCAGGCAACTTTTACCCATCGACATCTTGATAGTGACATATAACAAGCTACTCCGACCTTTGTTTCTTTGTACAGATCCCTCATACTCTTCACCCCTCTGCCCCATTTGGCACGAGCCAGATACAACCTTTCATCGCTTGCTTGCCTCCCATGCATTTTTCTCTCTCTAAATTCCCTCTTCACAATCATGTCCATTTCAACCAAATCTTCCTTACTCATTCTGCAAACATTCATCACATATCCTGTTACAGGTATTACTCTACAGTTCACAGCTCTAACCAGGTTCTTATCATAAAGCTCTAACTATGTAAGACTTCTCATCCTGTTTGTTATCTCCTTCACCGCTCTTTCCATCACTTTATCTTTGTCCAATTTGTCAGCCTGTTCACATCCTAAGAACTTATATATCTCATTTGCATTCGGATCAAGTGTATTCATTCGCTCCTCCAACACATCTGTGCTCTACTAGCTCTAAGTTTCTGGATACACTGTATAGTGTTATTAAACAGTATTACCAGTAAAAATGTAAGGAATTACATTCAACATGATGATAGAAGAGTTCTTTATTTTAAAATCACGGCTTCTCTGACAAATATCGATGCAGATGGAAGCGGATTGAGTTGGCGCCACACTATAAAGATCAGGCACTCAGACGTCAGCTCGGTTGGGGAGTGAAAGAAACTTACATGATCAAGTTTAACACAAGAGAAAATCAAGCTCTACAAATTGCTCTTCTGCTTTCCGGAGATGTTGCTACAAATCCTGGACCAACACAAATGAGAAATCTCAACACTAGGAGATCGCAAGACGACGAAAATAATAATAGTAATACTCCTTATCAGAAGGATATACGATGTCTTTATCTAAACGCCAGAAGCATTGTGAATATATCGAGTGAACTTCAAACTCTCACATCTGGATACGCTCTAATTGCTATTACGGAAACATGGCTTAAACCAGAGATTCTTGATTGCGAAATATTACCTGGAAATGAATTTGTCATACATAGAAAGGACAGATTGGGCAAGACTGGTGGAGGTGTGTTGTTGACCGTGAAGTCAAATATACCAAGTATAAGAAGAACCGATATCGAAAGTGATGCAGAAATATTAGTTTGCGAGATACGTCCTAAATCTAGAAAGAAAATTCTTATAGCTGTGTTCTACAGACCACCTAACTCAAGTCTGCAATACATAAAACAGTTCAAAAACTTCCTTCAGCAATCCCATAAAGCATCTTTTGAACATATAATAATTTTAGGTGATTTTAATTTACCAACAAAGAAGCAATTTATAGTTGTTTTACTAATAAAACTAGTAAATGACAACTTTCTCTGTCAACTTGTAAATTTTCCTACTAGAAAAGACAATGTGTTGGATTTATTACTGACTAACTTTCCAGATAAGATTAAAAACATTACTGGCTTCGAAGATATTATCAGTACAGATCATAAACTTATCAGCTTCTTAATTAACTTTCAAATACCAAAAGGAAATCCCTCAGTTAAACGCTCTGTTTATAAATTTAAGAACGCCGATCGGGCTGGCCTCAAACAAAATTAAAATGCACCCCATGGGACCTGTGCATGCATTGTTCCCAATGATGTTGACGAATCTTTAAACAATTGGACTGATATATGTTTCTCGCGCGGCTGTGGATAATCACATACCAAAATGTAGAGCACGTAACACAGATGACCATTCATGGATAGACACGGAATTGCGTGCATTGATCAAACGCAAAGATAAACAAAGAAGAAGGGCCACAAAAACTCAAAAACCCAAAGACTGGGATTTATTCAAAAAACTTCGTCGGGAACTGAAAAGTTTAATAAGTAGGAAAAAGGCCGATCAAGCAACAAATTTAAACTCGTCTCTTTATGAAAATCCGAAACGTTTTTGGAATTTTATCAAATCTATGACTATATAGGCAATCTACAAGACCACATTTTTTACGAGATGGTCAAACATTTGTTACCAAGTCTAAATGTAGAGCAAATATGCTGAATAATTTCTTCCATTCAGTTTTCTCCACTCCAGATGCCTAGCCAACTACAAGTTCTGATGCCTCAAATAACCAGACAACTGCAAGCCCTGACGATACCCCATATTCGCAGCCAACTACAAGTTTTGACACCTCAAATGTAGAGCCAACTACAAGTCCTAGAGATACAAACAAGATGACAACAATTGAATTAACGACGTCCGAAGTTTGTAAAATACTACGCAACATAAACGTAAACAAAGCCAGTGATCCAGACGATTTCTACCAGGTAGAATATTTAAGGAAGTTGCGGCAGAAATTTCTCCATCTCTCTGTCAGCTGTTTAATTTCTCATTAGCTATGGGGCACTTTCCAGTGCAATGGAAACTGGCCAATCTAAGCCCGCTCTTCAAAAAAGAAGACCCAACACTGGTTAATAATTATAGACCTATGCGTCCTTTCAAAAGTTTTCGAGAGATGTGTTTTTAGCCATTGTTACCCGTTTTTACTACCCCAGCTCTACCACCTACAACATGGATTTTTAAAGGGCAGGTCAACAATAACACAACTTCTACAAGTATATCATGATATTATACAATCCCTATCGAATGGTCTGGAGGTTGACGCCATCTTTCTAGACCTCACTAAAGCTTTCGATAAAGTTTCCCACGATCAACTAGTTCAGAAACTGAAAACGATTGGGATAAAAGACAAATTGAATGACTGGTTTATAAGTTACCTAACAGGAAGAAAACAACGAGTGGTCATCAATGGAGAGTACTCTGATTGGTTGGAAGTGACCTCTGGAGTGCCCCAGGGATCAATACTGGGGCCTCTTCTTTTTCTCGTTTATATAGATGACATGCCAGATTATATCAAATATAATTCAACTATGGCATTATTTGCTGATGATTCCAAACTTTACAAAACCATATACAACATCTGAAAGACTCTGAAAACCTACAACGTGACCTGACAAGCCTAGGCCTTTGGTGTAACGACAGGAATATGAAATTCAACATGTCTAAATGTAGGGTATTAAATATATCCAGGAAAATTACAAAAGTTGAACGATCCTACGAAATGAATTCCACTGCCCTTGAAATAGCTACCCATGTCTCCAATCTAGGAATAGCTGTGACAAATAACCTCACGTGGACAAGGCATATAGATGAAATTACACTCAAGGCAAATAGAAAACTGGGACCAATTCTTAGATTATGTAAAGATATTGTTGATTCACACACAAGAAAACTTCTTTACTGTTCTATTGTCAGACCACAGTTAGAGTACGGTAGCGAGTTATGGTCACAATATACAATCAAATCAAAAATGCAAATAGAAAATGTCCAGCGGAGAGCAACGAAATTTATACTTGGATATCCCAAAGACACTAGTTACAAGCAACGCCTGATGCGTTTGTCTATGCTGTCGCTGGAGTACAGAAGAGAGCAGGCCGACCTAATACTTCTATTCAAAGTAAGAATCGGTTCATCAGACATAAATCACTCCAGGTACTTTCAGCCAACTTTGCAAAAACAGCGTTATAAAACCCGGAACTTCAATCACGACAATTACGAAATTAAGTTCGCTAAGGAAGACTATTTGAAGAATTCGTACTTTTTCAGAGTGACTGCATTATGGAACAGACTTCCTAAAGACTGCAAAAGTCTCTTGAATATTAATCTTTTTAAAAATGGTTTACAAAAAGTTTATACTAAAAAGCTTGAAACTGACTATGTCCTTCCGGACGGAAGATAATACAGTAGTTTTTCTTTTCTTTTTTATATTTTATAATGTAACAGTGTACATAACATATTTTATCTATAGTTAATATGTGAGGAGTCGGATGTCAATTGGGGCATTATGCCCTGTTTCTTTCTCCTGTCACTTTTAATTAGCGACAAATATATTAAATTGAAATAAATCACGATCTCTGCACATTTTGTTACCCCATAGCACGCCCCTGTGACAGTTTCTAAATTGCTGTGGTTTTCTTGGTACACTTTGAGGTCATCTATAAATAAACTGTGTGTCCTTTTCACTATCCTGTCCCCAGGCATTCCCATCCTGTACCCTCTAGCACGATCGGAAATTGCGGCTGTCGACTGGGATCTAATCCAAGTTGACCTGGATTAGCTACGCATGCGTAGAACGAATATCTTGCGTGTAAACGTCATCAATACACGCGAGACCAAGCGAGGCTGGCGCGAGATGAATCAGGAGCGAAGGAGCGTTGTGGTACATGTGGGTTCATACGATAAAATTAGGAAGATAAAGGACAATAATGGAACGATTGAAGAGGATACTAGGGATATTGTAGCCTAGGATATCACTTGAAATCAAATATGGCGGAAAAATTAGACGAAGAACAAGGTGCGATCTAGTATCGTAAACTTCCATGTTAAATTATTAAAATCTGTTGTTTGTTGGCCGTTTACTACTCCCAAAAGAAGTCGGGTTGTTTTTTTGGTAGATGTGTGTTCCCAATTGGCTGTTAAAATGGATTTTAAAGTTCGAATCAGTCGTGGAAACTGAAAAGTATACTTGACGACTGACGAAGTCAGCCAGCACGCAAGTGGCCTGCGAACTGCCCCATGAAAGTGGCCGATTTTCTATGCGATTTCCGATCGTGTTTCGCTTAGTAGCATGCCAATTGGCACCTCACTTAAGCAAAATCCAACAGGCGAATAATTGTCTCCTTGTAAAAACCCGGTCCTAAACGAAATCCATCTGCTTGTCTTCTTCTGCCCATCTTTCCATACTTTCAATTTTGTTTATTATATTTTATTATATAAAATAGAGTGTTTTATTGATTTTTCCGCCACTAATAAAAGTGATAATCTCACATGTGCGATTATTTACGATAATCGCACATGTGACGATTATCGCTGAATCAGTATTATAGTTTAATGCAATTTTTGCAAGGCAATCGGACAATTTTTTTATATAATAAACAGAACAATACATGGATGCTTGGAAATATGAAATTTATTTCTCGTGTTGAACAGGATATGTCACTCGTTCGCTTCGCTCACTCGTGAGATATCCTGGTCAACACTCGAAATAAATTTCATATTTCCGCACATCCATGTATTATTCTCTATATTATTATTATTATTATTATTATTATTATTATTATTATTATTATTATTATTATTATTATTATTATTATTATTATTATTATTATTATTATTATTATTATTATTATTATTATTATTATTATTATTATTATTATTATTATTATTATTATTATTATTATTATTATTATTATTATTATTATTATTATTATTATTATTATTATTATTATTATTATTATTATTATTATTATTATTATTATTATTATTATTATTATTATTATTATTATTATTATTATTATTATTATTATTATTATTATTATTATTATTATTATTATTATTATTATTATAAGCGCCATATATATTGGGATGCATTACCATACGTCTACAGTTCCGGAGATCAGTTCCTACCTTTAACCCAAGAAGAACACAAAAAAAACCCTGTTTAAAGATACGGTTAAATAGGTGGTGCGCAACCAATCCCTTGAGATTCGAAGGACAAAGATATTTTCGCCATGTTGGATGAAATTCTAATTGCAGATGATGACAAACTTTTGTCAAATTCATCTAACATGGGGACAATGACGTAAGATGCACACCACCAATAGGTGGGTCTTCTGACTCCGACTATCAGTTTTTGTATCTACTGCGCTTGCACGAGTAGATACTATGCTGTCATGTAGGGTCAAAAGTGTAAGTAACAATCAAAGTGTAAGTAACAATAGAAAAATCAGAGCCAATCAAACAGCGAGTACGAAAAGGCAGTATCGTTCGTAACCAATCAAATAGCGAATACGAAGATATAGGCGGACCGAGGTTTTCCGATCTCAACATCACGTTATGACTTATGGTTTTGCGAAATGTTTTGCGATAAAACTGTCTATTTTGACTTTGTTCAGTTGTGCTCTAGCTTTGTTTGTGCTCACTAACGAGGGTTTTTCGCCGGGTTCTCCGGTTTTCCTCCCTCCGTAAAATCAACACCTAGGGCTTAGCTGGGATCCATGGTCTGAACTGTGAAGTATGGCGGCTGCTTAAAGCGCCTTTGATATGCCTCGACACGGCCACATTGAAAATCCTTAGGAGTAATTTGATTGTAAAGATACACGTTTGATGTATTCTAATTAAAGACCTTTAGACCTTTATACTTCAGTTTATTAATTGGTTAGTACTTTAATGATTAATTACCACAAATTTATCGTAAGTATGATTTACCACAGTTTTCAAAAGCTAATGGTATTAAATAGCCTCTTCGGGGGGAAATTGAGCCTCTTCGGAGGAGAACAAATGGGCCTCTTCGGATGAGAACACTATAGAGCCTCTTCGGAGGAAAACAATTTGTAAGCCTTGTTGTAAACCTCTTCGTAAGCCTTGCTGTAAGCCTCTTCGGAGGAGAACATTAGAGCCTCTTCGGAGGAAAACAATTTGTAAGCCTAGTTCTAAGCCTCTTCGTAAGCCTTGTTTGTTTGTTTGTTTGTTTGTTTGTTTGTTTGTTTGTTTGTTTGTTTGTTTGTTAGTTTGTTTGTTTGTTTGTCTGTTGTTTGTTTGTCTGTCTGTCGCCAGGATATCTCAAAAAGTATTTCACCGATTTTCATGAAAGTTTGCAGAAGGGTTGGCCATAGACCAACGACCAATCTATTAAATTGTGGTTGAATTTAGTCAAAATTTGGCTGAGAAATCAATAAAAATCTGACTGCAAGATTCTCCGTGTAGAAGAAATGCTTCATTGCGCTCATTATCCTTATTTTATGCAAATATTTTTGCATAATTTTGGTACGAGTGCAATCAAACATTTTATTCATACATGCATATGTTGGTCTCGTTAGCTAGCCTGGTTAGCGGGATTGCTCGTTTTCTTTTTAAACCTCTCTAATAGCCCGCTGGCGGAGGTATATGCAGTCTCTGACTGCCCTCTAGTTACAAATGTTACATAAAGAGCTACAATCTTGGACAAAACCTGTTGTTACACTGCCCTCAAGAAATCACCCTCGCTTGAATTCGATATTTTTTTACCACTTTAGCAAGAAAAATCCCCCCCCCCTGTGCAATGTTGTTCCTAATTGCAAGAAACCACTTTTGGTTCAATTTTCTGTGTAGAAATCAACATTGAAAGGGGGGGAGGGGGATAAACAAAAAACCCTACATTTAACAAGACTGATGCGATTTTTTTGTTAAGTGTAACAACCGTTTGGTGCAAGATTGTCTAAATGATTTCGACCCACCAATTGTAATTTAATTGTACAAGACGAGTCTAAATGGCTAATATAGTCGAGGAACGAGGCCACGGGATTATGCTAATTACTAATGACGTGTCACAATTCAGTGGTACTAATTATATGACGTAATAACTTAAAAATCGTCTCAGCTAACTGCACCACGATGGTCTTCAAAGAAAGAATCAGCAGCGATATTCGTAGTTATATATATATTCTTGGCAGCTGAAGCAAACATGCGATTGGCACAAATAGCGCGAAAATGTAACGTTTCCCGGCCCACTGTGTACAGAATCAAGAAACAGTTCCAGAATGGTAAGAAAAGACAGAGGTTTAATAAAGGTGGCCGGCCACGAAAAATATCGTCGCAGTTTATAGAAAGTAAAAATCAACTAAAAAGGACAGTTTGAGTAATAGTTGTTCGATGAACCACGGTGAACCACGCTCTATAAATAGAACACTACAACTCTTTCATTTATGTGGTTCACCGTGGTTCACCGTGGATCATCGTGGTGCACGGTGCTTTTTCGTGGTTCATCGTTATGAAATGAAGTATTCAAGCTATGTAACTTTGTTATCCGTTGATATACAATTATATTTATTTTGTTATGATCATGAATCCAAAACAAGTTTGGCGAAACACATAGCGCAGGGCGGAATATCGCGTTGGTGCTCTCTATAAGGCGTGCCACGCCCTTTAAGTAGTTTTGATCAAATGGGAATATAGTGATAATTTAATACTCATTTAACCAATGAACATCCATCTGGGACTAAAACATTGCATTTAATAAAGGCTTCCTCTGCACAGACTATGAATTTTTAATATCGATTCTTTAATGGTATTTTGTACAATATACCTCTCAGACAATCTTGGACAAAACCTGTTGTTACACTGCCCTCAAAAATCACCCTCACTTGAATTAGAAATGTTTTACCACTTTAGCAAGAAAAATCCCCCGCCCGCCCCCCCCCCCCCCCTGTGTAATGTTGTTCCTAATTGCACGAAACCACTTTTGGTTCAATTTTCTGTGTAGAAATCAACATTGAAAGGGAGGGAGGGGGGATAAACAAAAAAACACTACATTTAACAAGACTGATGCGATTTTTTTGTTAAGTGTAACAACCGTTTTGTCCAAGATTGTAGCTAGATAGCGTATAGCCGCGCCTATTTTAAGTAACTTGGCCGGAATGTTGTTTAATCCTGTAGCTTTGTCTAGTTTCAAAGAATTTAATAAATTGAAAATTTCCTCTACAGTAGCTTTCTCAATAGAAAAGGTAGAGCCGACTGGAGAAATATAGTCTTCAAATGAGGGCAAGTCTTCATCCGAAGGAATCAGTTGACTTGTTAAATTAGGCCTAACGCCGGTAGTATGTTTATTTAAGAACTCCGGAATTTAATCGGGTTTAGACAACACTGTATTGCCAGATGTTGGTCTAATACTTAATTTGGATAGAATAATTTTTGTCTTGTCATGACATTGTTTATTGTTTTCCATATTAGCTTACTATTGCATAGATTACCTTCAATTTGTTTCTGTATCTACTGCGCGTGCGAGTAGATACTACGTGGGCATGCAAGGTTTTCCGATGTTAGTTAAGTAACAATAGAATATTCTTCGGGACCAACCACATTTCAGAAGGTTTTTCCAATTACATCTCGAGTCAGTCTCAGCAGTCTGACGCAACGCAGTAGATACATGTACGTGTAAACGTACGTATTTTTTTTAACTATATTCTAGTCACATGACATTAGCTAAATTCAAATGTGAATAATATTAAAATCATGTCGAAAGATAACATTTTTGGATTTATAAAAGAATAAATTTACCTTCAACGTCAACCGTGACATTTTTTTGCTCTTCATGATGTTTGTTTCTTGCTGTACATGTGTATGTCCCTTGTTCTTGAAGTGAGATATTTTTTATTGTCAGCGTTTGGTTGTTGTCTGCCAGAACAAACTTTGGCATCGAAAGGGTCGAATAATTGAACTTCGTCCATGTAACGTAAGGAAATGGGTCTCCCGCGACACTGCAGTTCAAAGTGACGTTTTCTTTAAGTTGATGGATATCAGTCTCAGATATGAACACTATCCTAGCAGGAACTACAAGAAAAAATAAACCAATTAAACAAAAACGATCAAGCAAACAATGTTTCATGGTTACATTACTTTTTTCCCGCTCTGCAAAATGCGAAGGCGATGGTTGTGAGTATTGGGCTACTGTGGTCATAATCCAAAATGGCCGCCAAGTTAGCGATGGGTGAACGTTTTCGTTCTTTCGAAAGTGAAAAGGCTAATCTTTTCAGAAGCCATACACCCATTGCACACTGTCGAACTTTAGGCTTAGTTTTGGTAGTGGTTTAGTTTCAATGGGCCCGGTGGTTTTCTAGCTTTTCCGCGGTAGGACGGATATATGTGTTATATAGCTAGGGTTTTGCTGGATAAAAATTATGACTGTCATTGGTTGGTTTGTGGTCGAAATTATTCAGCGAAACTCAAGCTATATAACAAAGCACTTAATGTCCGATCCCTCGGGTAATATTTAGTTTTGTTTTCCCTCGAGTCCCGATGTTTCCCTCGACTTCGTCTCGGGAAACACACTACAACGACAGCAACGACTACATTTTAGGATTCAAACTGTTATTTCGCTCTACCAAACTTCTGGTGTTGAGCACTCTTCAATCTACTACAAACGTAATGCATTTGTAATATATAATAATAATAATAATAATAATAATAATAATAATAATAATAATAATAATAATAATAATAATAATAACAATAACAATAACAATAACAATAACAATAACAATAATAATAATAATAATAATAATAATAATAATAATAATAATAATAATAATAATAATAGTGTTGTATTTTATACGTTTAATAATCAATAATATAAAGCACTAAAGATACAAATGTCCAAGGTTCCGAACTCAGTGAAAAACTAAGCGAGAGAACACGCAAGCCTTCGTCATCAAGACAGTTAGTTACGCCATAACGGGCGTACTATTTTTAAATGACGCGTTTACAAATAACGAGTCTAAAGACTCAACACTATTTCCCCTCTTGAAATAAGGGGTACACATACACCTGAACGAAATGTTAACTCAGTTAAGTTTCACAACTGTTAATAGTTTCATAACCGTTAATATTGTACTTGGTAGTCATCCATCCATGCTGGTGCCCTCCTGCTGCGCGAAAGCCTGGTTTCTTCCTCAGCTCCACTACTAGTGTCCGGAAGCGGCTCGTCTTCTTGGTTTGGGTAATTGATATGCACATCGTGATCACCGGGAAGTGGTGAACTTCTGTCAGTTGGTGGACTTTCTGTAAGATTGAAGATGACGGAGACATCGTTCTCGGAGTAGCAAGGTCGTGTGTTTCCTGATCCAGCCTTTGTTGTCTTTCCGTAACTTGCTCTTCTCCGATGTCGCTTGGTTCATTGACGTGTTGATATGTTGTAGTCTGCTCGGTTTCTTGTAATCTTCGATTTCCACGTTGTGCTGAACGTGCCCTCCCGAATACTAATCTTTGGTTCTCCATGGTCCCTTCCTCTTCATCATCGCTTGATTCTGCCATGCCTGCATAAGGGTCTGTCATGACTCGGTTTGTTTCACCGGCCTGCTTAATACTTTCCTTCTCTGATTTCTTTCCAGGACTGGTAGTGAAACAGGGCTTTAGTCGATTAAAATGAACCACTACTCGTTTCCTTCCTCTCCCGTCTTTTTGGATGCGGTATACTGTTTCGGACAGTACCTTTACTACGGCGTAGGGTCCTTGCCACGGTCTGCTTAACTTCTTCGAAATTCCTTTTCGAATAGTTGGTTGGTATAACCATACCCTGTCGCCAACTTTATAGGGTAGTCCGTTCGCTCTACTGTCATAATAATCCTTGTACCGGCGCATTCCCTTGTTAGTCTTTGAACGTACTATCTCATGAGCGCGTTGAAATCTCACTTTGGCCTTCTGAACATAGGTAGGAACGCTGGTAGTTGTCTCGGCTGATAAAGGGGTTTCTTCGACGAGTAAATCGACTGGAATTCGTACTTCCCTTCCAAAGAGCATTCGGTGAGGAGTTATCTCCGTCGCGGAGTGAACGGCTGTACGGTAGGCAAGTAAGACATGTGGTAACCATTCATCCCAATCGTCTTGATTGCTTGTGATTACCTTCGACAACATATCCTTTAGGGTTCGATTGCATCTCTCCACCATCCCGTCGCTTTGAGGATGATACGGCGTAGTCCGAGTCATGTTTACACCAAGCATGTTGCACATGGCCTGGAAGACTTTACTTTCGAACTCGCGTCCTTGATCTGTGTGAATGTTTTGCATAACTCCATATCTGGAAACCCATTCGTCGACCAACTTCTGTGCTACTGTAGTTGCTTCATGGTCCGCGGTTGCATAGGCTTCGGGCCACCTGGTAAAGTAGTCGTTCACGACCAAAATTAACCGATTTCCTCTACGAGTTTTCGGGAGTGGTCCCACTACATCCATGGCGACTCGTTGCATAGGATATCCAGTCCTACAAGTACCTAAGCGTGCCTTTGGAAGTTTGGCAGGAGCGTTTCGTTGCGCGCATTTCTCACAATTTCTGCAGTAGTCTTCTGTATCTTGCTTCCAGGCTTTCCAATAAAAACGAGATTTCACTCTCTCCGACGTCTTGCTCATTCCTAAGTGGCCAGCTGTCGGGGTGTCATGTAAGAGCTCTAAGACATCCGGTACTAGCTTTCGTGGTAAGCACAATTGCAAGAACGTAGACGAACCGTCATCACTTTCGTATTCTCGAAACAATAGACCATCTACCAGCTTCAGTCTATCAAACTGACTCCAAAGGCTTCCAACTGCTGGTTCCAGACAGGTAATCTCTTGTCGTTTTGGCTTGATCCCGGTCTGTACCCAAGTTATTGCTTGACAGATTGCTGGGTCTTCTTGTTGGTAGAGTTGCAATTCAGACTTATTCCAACGAATCATCCAGCTTTGTTCTCCTTGGGTCCTTGCAGCGTTGCACGTCGTCAGTCTTTGCGTTCTCGACCTGTCTGTTTTGTCGTCGGTGTCTTCTGCTTCATCAGCAACGGGTATCCGCGAGAGGCCGTCTGTGTTGCCATGTAAACGTCCCTGTCGATGCTCGATTGAGAAATTGAACTCCGCGAGGCGTTCCAACCAGCGAGCTACCTGCTACTAACTATGTATAACCACTTCAATGCATTGTGATCAGTTCGGGCGCGGAATTTCTGTCCGAGAAGATACGGCTCGAAATGCTCTAATCCCCAGACTAGTGCCAGCAGTTCCTTTCTGGTCGTACTATAATTACGTTGTGGTTTCGACAGGGACTATGCTGCATATGCGATGACACGCTCTTTCCGTTTTGGATCTGCGACAATACAGCGCCTATTCCGGTATCACTCGCGTCCGTGTCTACGATGAAGGGTAGCTCGAAGTCAGGGTAGGCTAGGATAGGTGCGGTGGTGAGGCATCGTTTGAGTGCATCAAATGCTTCTTGACATTGAGTCGTCCACTTGAAGACAGTTCCTTTCTGTTCCAGATTATATAAAGGAGCTGCAATCTCTGCAAAGTTTGGCATAAATTGTCGATAGTAACCAGCGCATCCTAGAAAGGCACGAAGACTTGACACATTGTGAGGTTCCGGGTACTGTTGTAAAGCTTTGATTTTTGCTGGGTCGGTTGCGATTCCTTCTCGACTGATAACGTGTCCCAAAATGACCGTTTCTTCCTCCAGTAGCTTGCATTTCTTGGCATTTAACTTAACACCAGCATCTTCGAGACGTTGTAGTACTACCTCTAGTCGACGATGGTGTTCCTCGAGATCCGTTCCAAAAATGACAATGTCATCCAAATAAACCAAACAGTCAGTCCAGTTCAACCCATGTAAAATGGAGTTCATTGCCCTTTGAAAGGTAGCCGGCGCATTGGTCAAACCAAACGGCATCCGTTTAAAATGAAAGTGGCCATCAGACGTTGAGAAAGCTGTCTTCTCACGGTCTTCTTCCTTTACCCCAATCTGCCAATATCCCCTCACTAAATCAAGGTGGCTAAAGAAGGTGGCTCCACTCATGGCTTCAAGAACGTCGTCGCATCTTGGTAGAGGGTACACATCTTTTGTTGATATTTCATTCAGCTTTCTGTAATCAATACAGAATCGTAACGAACCGTCTTTCTTCATCACCATCATCATGGAGAATTAGACGGCTCTATCACATCAGCTGTTAGCATAGCATCGATTTCCTTCCTCACATCCTCTCTAGGATGATATAGGGTATCCTCCTCGGTGGGACCCTGATCGGTGGGGACTCTTGCGTATTTATCGCGTGCTTCACTCCGTTCATTTCGCCCAAGTCAAGTTTTCCTTGGGAGATCACTTTCGCATGGCGCCCCAGTATGTTGTAAACTTTGTTTCTCTCTCGTGATGAAATGTTAGGGTTATCTACTTTGAATAGTTCCATGATTTCCTCTCTGGTTATGTGTTCTCCTTGCGTTTCTTCATGATTTCCACCACAAACTGGTGTCTTGGGGTATGTTGTTTGGGATGACGTCTCACAAACTTGGTAACATGGTAGATTCTGTGCTTGATTCGTCTCTTTGCCGTCTATGATAGGGTATAACTGTCCAACTGTACTTCCTTTGAAAATTCTCCGAGGTTTTCCATGTGCGTTAAACACATGAACAGGTATTACTCCGTCTTTTACCTTTGCTGCGACCTTGATTATGCCAACGGTGTAACGTTCTTCGAACCTTTGTTCTGGCTCCAGCACACCCGTCGTGTCTTCAACTACACTTCCTTTCTCCACGTTGCAAAAAATGTTTACCATTGAGAGAGCGGGAATGGTCATCGACGCGGCGACTCCAACGCGACATACTGTCCGCGTTGTCTTCCTAACCATTGGACAGCTTTGTCCCTTTATGGTTATAGTGTCCGTATTAAGGTCTACAACACAACAATTTCCTTTCAGGAAGTCCGCGCCAAGTAAACGTTCCTGTGCCAGGTCGTTACATACATATACAGTGTGTCGTATCTCCATACTTCCTATGTTGATCTTCAGCTCAGTTACTCCGCTAACGTCCAAGTGTTTGTTGCCTGCCCCCAGAATCGGTTGGTGCGTCTTTTGTAGTGTGTCATCTCTCGTTCTTACCCGGTTATATAGATCTCGATGAAGTATTGTTACCGCTGCGCCAGTATCCACCAAAGCCTCTACCGTGTGCTGGTTGATACTACACTGTACAAAATTAGCATTTCCTGTTTCCACGCTTGATGCGTATTGGGGTGTTGGTGGTGTTTCTTTTTGCCGTTGTTGCGGCGGTGGTGTCTCGGGCGGAATTACCTGCGATGTAATCCCGCCCTGTTGGCGTTTCCCGAATAGTTGTAGGGATTACTGTTACGGGTGCAGTCGCGTTGGTAGTGACCAAATTCTCCACAGCTGTAGCATTGTGCGCTTCTCCTCTGTAACTTTGGTCCACGTTCAGACGATGTTGTTTGTACCAATTTCTCCATCAGTTTCAGTTGTTGTTCGAAGTAGCCCTTGGCCCATTTGGGGGGTTGAGAGTCGTCGCCTACGGTATTCACGCCAGCGGTCGGCTCGTGGAGATCAACACTGTTGTCTGATTTGGCGGTGATTTCGGCCATGTTGATTTTTTGTTGTTTCTGTCGTTTCTTCACGGCGAAGAGGCTTTCCAGACGAAGTGCTGTAGAAAGTACGTCTGCCAAACTCGTTGGGCTTGTTTGACTGACAGCCAAACATATCTCTCTGTTGTCCACGGCGGCAATGAACTGGTCCAAGATCTCATCTTCGACGAAGGCAGCATCTTTCCCAGGATAAGCTCTGGCAGCCAGTTGTCTCAGGTTAGTCGCTAGATCTACTAAGCTTTCTCCTTTCTCTCGTCTTTTCTGGCGGAAGGCCATCTTGTGGATCATTCGCTCTTGCTCTGGTTTCATTTTCTTTTCCATGGCTTTCATTGTTGAAACTTGTTTTCTCTTCGTCTTTCAGTGTCAGAAAGATTCGTTGCGCTCGGCCTCTTAGTGACACTGCAAACTGCTGGCATTTTTGCTCGTCATTCCAATTATTCACCTCTGTACATAGCTTAAAATGAGAAACCCATTCGTCCCAAGCACCATCTGAAAATATATCTGGTTTTGCTCGTGAGTTGACTGTCGATTTAGCTGTTGCTAACGACGTTGCTGATCTTACCGCCATTTCGCTTTCCATCGCGTCAAGGCGACTTGTTAAATTTTCAATTTCGTTTTTCATTTCTTCGGAAGTCATCTTTCTGCTTTACCGCTGCCACCAGTGTTGTATTTTATACGTTTAATAATCAATAATATAAAGCACTAAAGATACAAATGTCCAAGGTTCCGAACTCAGTGAAAAACTAAGCGAGAGAGCACGCAAGCCTTCGTCATCAAGACAGTTAGTTACACCATAACGGGCGTACTATTTTTAAATGACGCGTTTACAAATAACGAGTCTAAAGACTCAACAATAATAATAATAATAATAATAATAATAATAATAATAATAATAATAATAATAATAATAATAATAATAATAACAATAATAATAATAATAATAATAATAATAATAATAATAATAATAATAATAATAATAATAATAATAATAATAATAATAATAATAATAATCACGGAACCGGGATCACCGTAAAGTTAAACCTCACATATCATCAATGAAACTATATTAAGCTAACTTCTTACAGAAGTATTGTGTCCCCGAAACGTATTATGTGCGTAAGAAGTTAATTTAATAAAGTTTCATTAATGATATTATCATGGGTAGTAAAAAGACAGTCCTTTTACAAAAGGACCTTTTATAAGTCCATGTAATGTGGCTATCTAAAGTTATATATATAAATTACTTAAAGTTTATCATGGCGTTATATTAATAATTAAAAATACTTTTGTAGTTTTCACCATGTTTTGTTATAAAAATAGGTACACAATGCGTACATGTGACTACCGCTGTCCAGCACAGAAAGATATATAGACTTATTAAGAAGCAATGCATGAAAATGTATGAAAAGCACACAGACACACACAAATAAAAAGATAGTTATTTTAAATCATTTTATACATGTACTGCTAAGTTGAACATGGCACATACTATACATACATCTTTACTTGCTGTTTCCAAAACATAGCATATATTAGTATTATAAACATGCCCCCAAGTTTTACATGGAGTGAAACCGTCTATTGAATATGACCGAATGATAACGTGCACAAACAAAGATTTCCAAATAATTCTTGCGTCATTTCTCTTGCAAAAGCAACGGTTCATATTTTTCAGCGACATATTTGTTCATATCTCAACAACGACTCCAAATTTTTGGGTGTAACACCAGAGAATATAGTAGCTGAATCCACTGATATATCGTATGGCCCGTATCATGACAGTGCTCGCATTATTTACACAATCACACACGTCAACTATACAATCACGACTACAGTACATACGACTACAAACTAAGTACAAGTCCACATAGCGCTGGACGCTACATTCTGATGCTGCTCTTCTAAATATCAATATAATATGCACTCTGTATTCAGTCTCTGAATATGCACTCTGAAAACTTGCACGATAACACCCGCTGAGCTACTCAGATCTGAGAAGTAGATTCTGATTGATCAAATGACAAGCCATACCTTATTCCAGTTACAATTGGTTATCTGGCAATCTTCGTGAGATCAAATATTCCAAACAAATAAACCGTTATAAATCAAATTAGTATATTAGACCACTTAGAATCTACTTCTAATCATCAGATTAGTTTTAACCCAACCACGTCCCCAGGGCCATTTGTGGGGGCTGTGCCAAGATGGTGGCCAAGAACAAATGGCCCTGGCACAGGCTGAGCTATCACCACATGCCGGCGGCAGGCTAACTCGCGGGCATTTGTTTATAGGCTCAAATTATATTAAATAAGTGATACGAGAATTGCCGGCTGTTAAAAACAATTTCAAAATGAATGAAAATGGGAGGAAAGCTGGCGAAACACCCGTAAAAACGTCGGAAGAATATGTAATGATGGATCGTGTCGTCTCTGTGCCCTGGCTGCCATACAACGAAGTCCATGGGACGGCAATTTAGAGTGTTTTCTAAATCGGGCGAACGAAAGACTTGGTGAACAAAGTCAAAAAAGTATTTTGGCTGCGAAAGGAAAGTACAACACAGGGCAGAATTTACGTGTTCGGCCATTGAGAAGCAGGCTTTTTTCAAACAAGAATTCTCGACTAAACGAAGCCTAAATGTTTTTCAAAACGCTGAATTGAATCCACCGATAACTCACGAAAACAAGGCGGCCCGGCAAGACAACGGCAATCCAGTTTCTTGCGAATTTGGTACAACGGTGAAGCAAATGATAAATAATAAGCATTTACAGATATTTATTAAAGGTGTATTTATTTTAATAATTCGACAATGTATTTGGAAATTAATGTTTTGATTGTTTTCAGTTTGGGTCAGTCAAGCTGAACTAAATATTCAGAAAAAATCGAGCCTGACTAGGCGCGATAAACTTAGTGAAGACTGGGTCCGAGTCAAAAATGAGTCAAAATATGTAAGTAAGCGACCTTATTTATTGAGGGTAACACATGACAGTATTTAGATACTGATAACCTAATGGCCCTCACCCCCTTGATGGAACTAGTTAGTAGATTTAACTAACATCTGGGGGAACTATGATGTTGATTTTACGGATTTTATGGCTCATTAAGCCCTGGCACAGGCTGCAAAAAATGAGCCTCATTTTTTGCAGCCTGTGCCAGGGCCATTTGTTCCCACCATTTTCTTTTTGGCCGCCATCTTGGCCCAGCCCCTACAAATGGCCCTGGGGACGAGGTTGTTTTTAACCCTATCCAACCTCGTTCCCAACGCCTTTGTGAAATTACATTGGCTGGTCACAGCCACTGACCTATATATAACTGGACTGCGGGTGCTGCCCAAAAATGTGTGACCCACTGACCTATATATATAACTGGACTGCGGGTGCTGCCCAAAAATGTGTCCCCATTTTCACTTTCAAATTGGGTCCTTCTGCTAAAGGTAGCGACCACTGACATGTACTTATCGCAGGAAAAAATAATATTTATGTAAATACAAAGCGATTTTCTTTCTTCATTAATAACTCGTTCCTGTGCGAGGGCTTCCCCAGAGGTGAATAAAATCGTTTGGCGTTAGCCACAATAAAATACTAAAGACCAATTCGGACAGGAAAGAGTTAGAGAGTTTATAAATCGTTCCTGTCCGAGGGCTTCCCCAGAAGTGAATAAAATCGTCCAGCGTCAGCCACAATAAAATACTAAAGACCAATTCGGACAGGAAACCGGGCTGACTCGTGTCACGAAATTTTTCCTCCGGCACAAAAAAATATTTTAATCAACGTTAGGATTAGTTTACATCTAAACTAAACCAATTCTTCTTTGTACATTTAGTTTATGCGAGTTTCAAAACCACAGTAAGATCCTAATTAATCGCGTGAGCCCAGTTAACCGGGCTAGCCCGGCTCATGTAAACAGGCCATAGTTTATAAATCGTTCCTGTCCGAGGACTTCCCCAGAGCCCAGTGAATAAAATCGTCTCGTTAGCCAGAATAAAATACTAAAGACCAATTCGGGCAGGAAAGAGTTAATGCATGCACGGTTGCTCATTGTTAATTTCTTGTGGAACGACTCAAGAGGCCTGCTGGATTATTTGTCTGACCAAATAGGAATATCAGTAGAACATGATCTCGAGTTTGTGCAAACACAATATTTCGGTGGTTTTAACATATACATGGGTATATTATTTATGTTTGTTGCTGAGCGGCCTGGGACGTTTTCATGATAAGAGTCTTATTGTAGTTCTGAACTACAATAACTATAATATTCCTAGACAATTACTGTTGTAGCTTTCTAGCATTCTGAATTAAAGACGTGCCGGCCCGCGTATGGCACGAACGGCTTGGCAATAAAATAAACAAGACTGTCAATACACATGGGCATGGAAATCTACAAACATTTCGTTTCATAAAGTCCTCAGCTCTATAAAGAATCGCTGAAAATCACGAGAAAATCGTAAAGAAGCGAGGCGTACCCAGTTCTTCTAGCTTAGAGTGTCTTTATCAACCTTTTCCAAGTGTTAATAGCAGACGAGAAACTCATCAGTCGTCAGGTGTTTTAAAATCCGGTAAATGGCGAGTTCGTCCGTCTATTTTCCCGTCGTTAAAACAAGAAAGCCGGACGACAGTCAGAAAGCTTTCATCTTCTATAAATATGAAGACTTTATCGAGTTATAAATAACATAATAAATTCGACTGAATGCCGAGCAAAACACACAGGCAGTTTTAAAAACATGTGTCATCAGTCCGGTTCTTAGGTATCGGTCAGCGGTCTTCACCATTAGCAAAAGGACCCATAAATGCCGCCATTTTGAAAACGATTTTGGGGACACTTTTCCTAACTCAAAGGTAATAGGAGCACGCAATCCAGTTATATATATATAGGTCAGTGGTGTAACCATTTTCAGATTCAAAATGGCGGCATTTATAGGTCCTTCTGCTAATGGTAGCGACCACTGACATGTATTTATAGCAACTTCGTTAATATTGTTTTCGTAAATGCCATATTTATGTAAATGACAAGGCGATTTTTGTCACTTTACATGCATGGTTGGTCATTGTTAATTGTGGAACCAAGACTGAAAAGGCCTACTGAATTATTTGTCTGACCAAACAGGAATATCAGTAGAACATGATTTCGAGTTTGTATAAACAAAATATCAGTTTATTACGTTTGTTGCTGAGCAGCCCAGGACATTTTCATGATAAGAGGCTTATTGTAGCTCTGAACATACGGCACGAATAATCAGCAATAAAATAAACAATTAATATATGGAAGTTCTACAAACATTTTGTTTTATGAAGTCGCCAGCTCTATAAAAGAAGGGCAAGCGATGAAGAACACGAGAAAATCGTACAGAAGCGAGGCGTAGCCGAGTTCTCCTTAGAGTGTCTTTATCAATAAACCTTTTCCAAGTGTCGTTATAAATCGATAAAGTCATAATTTTAGAAGACGAAAGGCTTCTGACGTATTTTGACGGTCTTCCTCGTCTGGCTTTCTTTATACGAGTTTCTTGTCTAAAATATGCAATTTTAAATACCTGTGTCAACAGTCTGGTCATTAGGTATCGGTCAGCAACATTAGCAGAAGGACCTATAAATGCCAAGAGCAGGGAAGTCTGTCTGCGCATGCTTCAGCCGCAAGTCTAGTGCGGGTTTTCCACTGGGGTTTTCCAAAGATAATTTAGTGTAAACAAATATGGCGGTCGGATGGCCAGGAAAAGGTTTGCTATTTAATATCGTTGCTTTTCCGCATTTTGAAATGTACAAGGGTCTCGACAAAAGCTAAAAACTTCGAGGTGTTTGGATATCCTGATGAAACACTCCTCCGAGTGTATGATATAGCATCTCAGTATTTTAAGAGAAAATCAAGTCTTCGAGGTTTGAAATCTCAGCAGTTGCTAAGAACCCAAACAAATTTTCAACGTATATTTCATCAGGCAATACAGTCTCGGGTGATGGTAGCACTCCAACTAGGTCCATATTCAACAGCGATCTGTGTGTATCTGCGATGTTATGTGGTTCGTTTCGTTAAGTGTCATTTCATATCAAACCGAAAGTTTTGGTGCTGTATTTTCTTTAGTCGTGTTTGTCAATCATGAAGATAATTAACAGTTATACCATGAGCTCGAGTTGTATATGAGCTCGTAGCCAACGAGGCGCATCGCCGAGTTGGCTATTAGTTCGTATACAACGAGAGCGAATGGTATAACTGTTTTATTATATAGCCAAGCACTGTACAAGAGACAAAATTACAGCGAAATGTTTCAAACGACAAACTTCCGGCATAGGCAACTAATACTTCCGCCATGCGTAATGTGCATTCACATAGAGTTTCTCGCTGAGCTGTTCGGCAAACAGCTTCAGTGAAATGTTGCATAAATGTTGCTCGAGAGGCAAAAAATGTGTTAAGCAGATCAACAAAAAAGATTAAAAGGTACCTTTATGAAGTCAAAAGGTGGGTCAGTTGTTTATATTAGCGTTGCTGTCGTGAAAAAGGTTTTGATTTCATGCAAAAATGAAACTGAAACACCTTCGGCAGTGAAACTAAATTACTTACAGTAGTTGGTTGTTTTTGAAAAAGAACATGCTTTTTACTACTCCAAATGCTTATCTAAATCAAAAAAGTCTCTTTACTGGTTATCTCCTACGAAATGTGTGTTGTAAGCTTGATTTTAACCGTGAGTTTCTTTGTTTGGCAACAAATTAATATCAACCCGCTAATTTAGTCGTGTTTTTGAAGTAAAAAGACGTAATTTTTAGGTGAATTTTACCATTTGACATGCTAAATTGTGTATTTGTTAATGTATTTTTACACAATGTTGTTTTTTTATACCATTGGTTTGAGGGTGTTGGTGTTTTTCTGTATAAAAATCCGTCAATTTCAACTCTTTTCGGCAGTTTAAAAAAACATGCCGCCATCTTGTTTTTCCTCTACTAGCAGGATATGAGCTGATAGCCTGGTAGTAGGGAACCAATCAGATTACGCAAAAGCTCATATCCGATAGCATGCTATATAATAATGGCTATTATTATACAATGCTGATACAATCTCGACTGTGATTGGCTAAAAACCTACAGATAATTCTTGATATCTGTAGCTATGACGCGCTGGCCAGCGGTTTAAACAAAACAAACATGGCGGCCGTCCTTAGGAGCGAAGATCAGAAGCGGATTAATCCGGCGGATTTGGCACGTTTTGTTGACGCTAAAACCACCAAGAAAAAACAAGCGAGTTACACATAAATCTGTTGGAGTTTAAAGCAGTGTTTGAAGGAGAAAATTGTATTTGAAAGCGAAAAAAGTTAGCGAACCTCGAACTGAAGACGATATGAATATTTACTATTTTTACCTAACTTTGTAAAAAACTTTCTAAAGGCTTCTACATTTATAATTGTATAATAAAACAATTATTGAATTCGGTTATCGCATGATATCAAGAATTATCAAGGCCTCTGTTTGTGTTATCCGCCTCAGCCTTCGGCAGATAACACAAACCTCGGCCTTGATAATTCTTGATATCATGCTCAACCTCATCCAATAATTGTATATTATCTCATGACACACCCCCAATTCATTGTTCCAAGAGACGCGTTAAATCCTTTATTCAACTGATTAGCGTGCAAATTGTATGCATAGTGGGATAACTAATTATCCCACTCGGATAACTAGTTATCCCATTCTTTTGACTGCTTATAGCATACTAACGAGTATTTTCCTTTCTAACTCTCAATGTTCTTTAATTCGGCTCAGTACTTTTCAAGTTCTAACTTTCAACGATTCTTTCTCAACAAAAAAACTCAGTTTCATTGTGGGTGAGTCATGAGATAAGATTAAGCTTCACTCGCGATGTTAAATCTCATATCACACTCGTAGCCATTGATTAACCCATACTTGTCCACTTCGAGTGTTTGTGTCAGAAGGTATACGTCAACTCTACCGATTAAGCCCACGCGAACAAACATTTATTCACACCCTAACTCTACTGAATGTTTTTCGTAATGATGCCAATATTTTTAGAAGCTTATCAAAATACTATATTTTTAATACTAAACATATAATTTAGAGCTTGCCCTACCCCACATTCCTCATATAAATCATGAGTCAAATACCACAGGCGTAAGGCATGTTGCTTTGGAGGCTATCAGATGCGAAATGATTTCTTCCAAACAAACGCTAGGTATATATTTTATTCCTAATTCGAATCCAGCTCATGGCTCCGAGTAATAGCTCATCGCTCCTGGCTCCGAGCCAGGAGCGAAGGGCTCGGAGCCAGGAGCTGAGGGTTCGGAGACAGGAGCCTGGACTCGAATAGCCTCCAAAACAACATGCCTTACGCCCGTGGTATTTGACTCATGATTTATATGAGAAATGTGGGGTAGGGCAAGCTCTAAATTATATGTTTAGTATTAAAAATATAGTATTTTGATAAGCTTCTACAAATATTGGCATCATTAGGGAAAACATTCATAGAGTTAGGATGTAAGTAAATATTTGGTCGCGTGGGCTTAATCGGTAGAGTTGACGTATACCTTCTGAAACAAATACGCGAAGTGGACAATAGCCATTATCTTCATGATTGACAAACACGACTAAAGAAAATACAGCACTAAAACTTTCGGTTTGATATGAAATGATTAACGATAATTTAAGTGAACATGTTCCAACATTATAAATACGGAACGAACCATATAACATCACACATACACACAGATTGCTGTTGAATATGGACCTATAGTTGGAGTGCTACCATCACCCGAGACTGTGTTGCCTAATGGAATACACGTTGAAAATTTGTTTGGGTTCTTAGCAACTGCTGAGAGTTCAAACCTCGAAGACGAAGATTGACACTTTTGGTTGGAAAACGTTAAGCAAGGACAGAAAAAAGCCTTCGCTACACCATGCTGTAGCCATTTTACGCACGCGCTTCTCTAAGCAGATGTATGCTGACATCAGGCTCCAATAGGGAAAAGCATGCACGATGTGCTTACTGCCGTGAGGAGTTCGTCGAGTCGAAATTTTGCTTCCTTGTGTTTGAAAGCAACGAGAGAGGAAGACTTAGTAAGGACAACATGCTGTCAATCCTCTCTGCATAAAACATGTGTCGAAATACTGCCCAAGAAGATAACCTCAAACACAAAGATGGTCTGTGGGCAGTCCATTTTTTGTGGCTGTTTATGGATCGCCGTGTTATATCTACACAAAAAGCGGCTCTTTTAAGAGCCATCAATTCATTGAAAGACTACAAACGAAATATTCTCATAATGCCTAAAGACTTAAAATAGGAGGTGTATACTCCAGAAACCCTAGACGGGAAAGACAACGTTTGTCAAAAAATTTGCTTCATTAGGGGGCTAAGCTATGAATACTAACGATATTAGGGCTAGAGGATCTGAAAGGGGGACTAAGGGCGACGACGCCAACGCTCATTAAAAATTCAATTTACCTAATTTATTGTGGGTGCTTAGGGAGGCCAAGAAGGATTTTGGAGTGCATATAGGGATGTCAACGGGTATTTGAGGGTGCTTTGGGGTTGTTTCGGGTGTATCTCTGGAACGGGACAAATTTACGAATATGAGCGATAGCTAGGGTTGGGGGGTTCCTAGGGAGTCAAAGGCTAGGGTTAGAGGGTATGAAAGAGGCCTGGAAACGATGACGTTTCATAATTAAATAATAAGTTGAATAATTAATGAGGCAGCATCCCTTTGGTCTCCATATTCGGGGGGGGGGGGTATTACTACTCAGGGTCTTCTCTCCGCTCCGCCATTTTGACAAGGCCCTGGGTACGAGGTTGCTTTGTATTTACATAAATATTATTTTATCCTGCGATATGTACATGTCAGTGGTCGCTACCATTAGCAGAAGGACCCATAAATGCCGCCATTTTGAAAGTGAAAATGGGGACACATTTTTGGGCAGCATCCGCAGTCCAGTTATATATAGGTGAGTGGGTCACACGTTTCCCAACTCAAAAGTAATAGGAGCACGCAGTCCAGTTATATACAGGTCAGTGGTCAAAGCACCCAGAAATACTGAGTGTAATAAATTAGCAATTTAATTTAGTATGCAAAATAATTAGAAGTAATGGCGGTCCCGCGGTCCATTGTAATGGGCGGCCTCAGTTGGCGGTTCTGTTGAAGCTAGCTGGCACAAAACTATGCATAATTACGTTACCTGAAGAGTGTTTAAGAAAAGCAATAAATCAATGAAAATGCAGAGTCCACAAGCCGATGCCAGGGCCTTTTTCCGCCCTCCTAATTTCAAAAAGGCTCTGGGAACGACAACCCCTATCTAGACTGGGGAAGAAGGGGGGAGAGAGGAGAGTTTCCGTGGCGAAACTTTGCGAGTATTTAAAATACATACACGAAATTTTGTGACTTTTCCTAAATCTTACTGCGGAACAGTTTTGTGTCAAAAGTATGATTACACTGATTAGCGTTACCATGGTAACCACGTTTTTGATGCGTGATGGCAACAATTTAGAAATTCCGCTTTAATTTAGTATTTTTTCATTATTTTAGCGTATTTGATAAACTTTAGTATTTTTAAAACAATTCCATATTTTTTGTGATATTTAAGTTCACCTAATGACGTCACAGATCCAATAATTACAAAAAATGTTTTTAAAGTTACGGATGCTCATAGGATATCTCAAACAAAGTCTAAAAAGTAGGAAATAATATAACATTTATATATCTTCTTATCATCACAACGACCTCAATGGCCATAAACCAGAAAATAAACCAAGTTTTTGAACGTTTTTAAAGCAAAACTTGATCATTTTAACATTGTCTAATTTTTGTTTATTTATTTATTTTTCAATATTTAACGTGTAAATAGATAATCTTAGATCTGTCCAGGAAAGTCCTGTTTTTAAAATATTTAATTTGTAAATTTTGTTATAGTTGGTGTGGTGTCAAAACGACTTTGTCGACTAAATAAACGTAGATGTAGAATTTGTTTGACAAATTTTAAAGTTTTATAGTTTTATCTTCTTACTACTGGCTCTAACTGCAGAAATAATCACAAAAAGTTTGATTTGGGAGCTTTTCGTGGCGATTATTGGCTGCACCTCATTTTGTTGTATTTTCAGGTATGACGTGACAAAAGACGTAACATCTGAGGTGACAGCAATAAAAATTTAAATAGTTTTGGATGTCCATTACCATACCAAGTTTCACTTCGATAGCATAATTAATTTTTGAGATATTGAACGCCCCATCTTCCTTGTATCTATAGTGTTATTCAAATATATATGTATCTACTATCTTCACCATTTCGCATAAAAAATTACATTATAAATAAAGAGAAAACACACTTTTACACACTCACCAAAATTATGTAGCATAAACACAAAAGCAGCACCACTACAACCGCAACCACCACCAACAGCGGCAGATTACAACAGAACTATTTGTATACTATTACTATATAATTTTCGCTTTCTACAAAATCGAACAAATTCTATAGACCTACAAGACTCAATTCTACCACAAACAGAAACTTTACAACTACTCACTCGCAAAAATAACACTGACAGTAAGATAAAACCAGGTGTATATCGTATCCCACGCGAATGTGGTATACTATACATTCGAGAAACCGGACACATCCTTAAGACTTAATAGAAAGAACGTAAAGACTGTTGCTCTAAAGGCAAGTTTGGCAAGATAGAATCTTATCTATATCTCTAAAGATGACTCTATTTGATATAACTCTAAACCTGATGATAACTTTTGAGGTAAAAACGGTTAGACTGTGCAAATAATTTTCTACTCTATTAGCTTTTTTCAATGTAGTTAACTTTAGTATAAATTTAATTCATTAAAGCTAATAATAATAATAATAATAATAATAATAATAATAATAATAATAATAATAATAATAATAATAATAATAATAATAATAATAATAATAATAATAATAATAATAAGGATAGGTAATCATATGATAGCGAGTACAATTTTCAAATATCACGAGTAGTGTAAATCCTTAATTGTAAGAGCAATATCATATGATTATTTGTTTATGCATGACAAAATGACAAAACATTACAGACTTAAATCATTAATTGTACTGCAGTACAATTAATAAAATAATTGTACTCCTCTTAACCAGTATCAGAATGCGTAATTTTGTCATGCATATAATAAGGATAATAATTCATCAAAGTTCCTTGAAAATTGTAGTATGTACAAACATTTAGTGTTTGTTCCATATTAGTTGTTGGTACCTAAGCGTGTACACATGGCGCACGTCAAAATATGTTTTATGTTATATATCATACACGAGGAGGAGTGTTTCATCACAATTTCCAAACACCGAGACTTTTGTTGAAAACCGAGGCGAAATGATATAGCTTCTCAAACAAATCAGTATTTTAAGAGAAAATCGAGGCGAAAGTTGGCTTAATTTATGTAATTTCTTCGTCCGATATCAAAACCTCCATCTCGGTACTGATTTCCTTTGTTTTCGGTTCATGAATTATTAATGAATTTGAGAATCAACGTCAAATATAAGTGTTTACTTTGGAAAGGTATTTCGTTTTCATTCGATACGTTAGAACTAATAAATTACTGTCACGTAAATGCGCGCTTAGCCAATCACGTCTTGCCAATCTCACAGTGTAAATTTCAAAACGGTTAACTTTGGTGCTACATGGATGTTGTGACGGGCGGTGTACACGCCTAGGTGCCAACGACTTCTAACATATAAAACCAAAATATTTTGTCTGAAAACTTACCATGTACAGTAAGCATAGCATTCGACATTTCACTCCGACCAGCCTTATTTTTTGCAAAGCAAGAATAAGTTCCTTCAAATTCTCTTGTATTTTGGACAGAAAACAGCATCAAACTACCGTTGGGTAAGACGCTGTGATTGGTTGAAATCCATTCATGTTGAAAAAGCCAGGATATCGTAGGAACTGGTTTACCGTCAACTTCGCAGTGAAAAATTGCTCCCTCTCCCTCCAATCTGGTAACATTCTTTGGGCCAGCTTTAATAACAGGATAAACTGAGAAAAAAACAGTTTTTTTGAAATTTAAAACCTGGATAATTATCTTTTTAATTGATATAATTACATTAAGGCATTAAGGCGACGCCTTATAAGGGAACTACATCAACCGAACTATAATCAAATAAATCATGATAATTCTACAGTATTGAAATTTGCTAATTTGTGCGCATAATTTGGCGACAGATGTCCTTTATTTCTGTCCATGACTCATTTAGAAGTACTTTACTAAAAGTTAAAATACTTGTGTGTAATTGTACGTATTTGTAAAAACTAACAAATGTTAGGTATAATCAAGATATGTAGATTTCAAGAGACCCGCAAACACAATCTTAAAGGTTGTCAGTTAAAAAGGGAATTTTAAAGTACGCCCCTCAAGTACAGTGACTACAGTGTATGGTTGTTCCAACATTACATATTAAATAAAATAAGTATCAAAAAAATAGTTTTAGAGCGTCGTACTTGTCTCTACGTGCGAATATAATATGCATTTTAAAGCTTTCTATGAGCTACAATACTCAATAGGAATTTATAAAAAATTTATAACCCGTCACATTTAGCAATCGACGATAAAAAGCCTGTATAGCTTCAATTTGAATTGGCATCGTACAAACGCAGTACTGCATTAAAGTAATCAGGGAGGTGAAGAAGGTGCACCTCTGGGTTCAATGACCGACACTAATTATAATTAAATTAACGCGAGAAAGCAGACTTTTTTCTGTTTCAAAACGCGTGCCGAACTAGCCACGAGATTGCGTGGGATAATGGCTTATACTTATGATGCCTACAGTTAGTAATGGCTTATACTATGATGCCTACAGTTGGTACACAGAAAATGGCAAAACTATAGCAATATCGCACAATGCCGAACGTGACAGCCTGCATGCCTGTCTGTAAATAAAAACAAAATCTGACTGAAGGCATTGCAAGTGCCCACTTCGCGAAAAAAGCAAATTCCTAACCACTTGTTTTTTTGAGTTTTTAAAAACTCACGAAAGACAACTTGAAAAAGTCACGTGCATGCATCACCTCCAGCGAAAACAAATGTTATATAGTACATAGTAACGGAAGAAATTTAGATTTTTTAAAATCAAAAAATAGAAAGACACTTTTACAAATAGAAATCTGTTCACACGGTAATGTGAGTTTCCAATGTAAGTATAGTTACGTCTAGCAGTGATATAGTCGAAATAATGATAGACCTGTTTGACTCGTGCAATTTTGACACAATGTTTGATTATATTTTAGAATATAAAGTAGAGTGCTGCAGGTAGGCAGTGTTTTAGATGAAGCAAAGTGAGAATGTGGTGAACTGCCGCGGTTTTGGTAGCGGAGAAACAGGGCGCTTTAAAACACGGCCGCGTGCGTGGAAATGAGGAGTAATTTGAGTGATCTATGTGTGATGAACAAAGGACTGGCGCGAGCGCGCTTGGGTCAAAGAAAACAAGAAGAATCGAAAATGAAAAACAATGACCGAGAAAAAAATACATCAGACTCCCATACAAAAGGTACTATATAACTTCTAATCTATGTGTATTTGAAGTTTGACGATACATAGCTTTATTCAACTTTTGATTTACATTACAATTTTGAAATAAGCCCGCTTAGGAGGATGAAATTCTTCAAAATAAATCGTTATGTTTTCTTTTATAAAATGCAGACAATTTTACCAAGCACGGATTTTACCAAGCTACTGCTACTTAATTAGGCAACCAAAAGTTAATTTAAACACATTGAATTCTTTGTATTATTATTTATTATATGGAGAAGAGTATTTTACTAGCAACTAAAACACTCGTAGAATCTATATTTCATTACATATTTCACTCCGGAAACCGAGTGGCGTATTTCTCGTATGTAACGCTCGCGAGTGACATATCGACAAGGATCAACAAGTCAAAATTTACGCCTTTGCCGTAAGTTTCGAATCAAGTAAATTTGAGCCAGTAACTTCTCTTAATTCAGTTTTTCACGTAAAATTACGTATTCGGAGGAGCTGTAGTATTTTTCATTTGTAATTTCTAAAAGTTTTAGGTCAAGCGGTTGTAGTTTTTGCATTAAATCCAGTTTATCAACATCACTTCCACGCATAATTTCATTGTCCATATAATAAATAGAACTTGCCACTCGAACATAAAATCCATATCTTCTCGCAACCGTGTATAATATCCCCTTTAAGCCTGGTTTCCATACAGCCGCAGGAGCCGCCGGCATGTCGGCGTCCTGTCGACCGCAGTCATCACCGGCAAAGTTGAGAATGTGACTGCGGTGCCTGCGTCTGGTTCGTGAGTACCTCGGCGGCGTTGCGGGACGTTTAAAAATAGGGACCGCATTATTAAGCAAGCATAACGCGAACGTCACGACAACGACCCAAGTACAATAGTATTTTTCAACCAAAACAAAGCGTTGAATAATTTACAGTCCCAAGAGTATAATCACAATACCGTCCTCGTTGCACATACAACGTCAATTGATTTCAAGACAACGTTGTGGCAAGGAACCACAAATTAAAGTTGTTAGTTTATTCACAGGGAGCCCATCTTGGCAGCACGTGGGCACTCTGTGGCGGACTCGAATGACGCGCGGGGGACTGTGGCACACTCGATCGTGGTGTGTTTAGGAAAATAATAAAGGGATGAAACACGAATTCTTCCTTGTTTTGAACATCTTTTTAAGCGCCTATAGGTATTAAAATTGTAAGACAATTGAGCGAAGTAGTTGTGATAATGATTCATTTATCAAAATACAAATCAAAATTATGCAAAATCTCAACTTTTAGCCGTGATTTTGCAGCTAAATCACATATCGTATTTTCGGGAGATGTGTTCCACAAGTACCTAGGACACTACATCATCGTTGACACCTCGGATAGCTACGGAATCCTACGATAAGCTTTTCGGATAAAGCGGGAAGTCTCAGGATTATTGATTTATTGCACATTCATCTGACGACTCTGAGTTTCAGTCGGTTTCAGTATTCTAACGTTGGCTCCCGACGATACGAGATGTCCTGGCTACTTGCGGAACACATTCCACGTTGAACGTTTGGTGTTTCATCCCTTATATGTTTTCCTCTCCCTCCCCACCCCCCCCCCCCCCTTTCTCCCCGTTATTTCCTTTTTTCCGCCTTTTTTCCCGCTTCCGGTAACCGTTTTTCGTTCTTTTAAATACCCTGCCACAGTCCCCCGCGCGTCTTTCGAGTCCGCCACAGGGTGCCCACGCGCTGCCAAGATGGGCTACCTGTGGTTTATGTAGGCGTTATTATATTATGCGCCACGTTGTCGAAGCTATGCAGGTTGCCCTTTAAAGGTCTTGATAAAATACATAAAGCATACAATTGAATATACAATGTCCTCATCCATGGTTTCTTTTACATGTAGTAACTTAATTTGCCGTAAACAACCAAGTTAAGCTGTTACTTCTATACCACAGGTATTGTCAGAGGAAATATAAGCATAAATTTTGGGTAAGGGAAATATTTCGGCAAAGACAGGAATATGGTCAATATATATATATATATATATATATATATATCATACTCTATTTCGCGAGCTACAACTCCAAGATCGAGAATACTTTTATAGGTAATTATTTACATTTGTGTTATCAGTATTTGGTACAATATGAGAATTTCTTATAAACTTATGTATTTCGTAATTACGTATGAATTTCACACATACAAATTGTGTTAGCTTTTGCTGACTGATTATGTTTTAGCTAATCAACATTTCTCCTGATACACATATTTCGATTGGCTAACACTGTTCACATGATGTTAGAGAAACGGCGTGCCTCGCCGGCATGTCGGCGTCAGACGTTTCTATAAAAAATTCGTAGGCCGGCGGCACCGCAGGAACGTTGAAAGTTGAACCAAATTCAACTTTTCTAGTGCTGCGGCACCGCCGGCATACCGGCGCAATCTGCTCCCATTAAAAGTTTCTTGCCGGCGTTAGGTCGCCGGCTAAGTCGCCGGCAGGACGCCGACAAACTGGTGGCTTTTGCGGCTATATGGAAACCAGGCTTTAGACTTTAGAACGTATGATGTGAGAAGACTGGCTTTTGGGGCTGATTTACTTATTTTGTGTTTTTTGCTTGAGACAGCGGCTTTTAGAATTTCCATGTGAGATTAAAAATTTAAAATGTTTGCAAAGCGCGGAAAAATTTGATTTTCCTTATTCGTTTTTGCACTTAAAACTTATTTTAAACAGACCAACCTCTTGCTTAATTGATAAGAGCTTTCAAAAAAATACTGTGAGATAACCGATAATTTTTTTATATCTTGAGTATTTAAAGCATTTTTATACCTCTTCTGGACATTATAATTAAGAACACTATCCTGGACAGTTGTTATTGACAAGATTATACAAAGTGCGGACGGTGACAGCTTTTTTTAGTTCTCAGTTCTTTTTTGCATTAGGTACTTAAAACTTACTTTAAAAAGACCAATCTCTTGCCAGTTAATAAGCCTTCAAAAGAATACTGTGAGATAACCGACTTTTTTGATATCTTGAGTATTTATAGGTTTGTTTCTGACCTGGCGTAGTCAAAAACTAAAACATCAATGACAATGTTTATGAACGTTTTCCTTGCACTATAGGTTTTATGAATGCACTAGTTTTTGTCTAAATACTGGTCTTTTGTCTATATACTGGTCTTTTGTATTTCTGTCAATATCTGCGTACCAATATACAACTATTCTCAAACTTATTAATAATTTATAAGACGAAAACAAAGGGGGAAAAAACATTCGATTTCGGCTCTCGTCGTTTCCACGCCCGTGTTTTAAAGCGCCCTTCGGCGGAGAACTGACGTTTCGAGCAGAGCCCTTCATCCCCTTAATTATATATTTTCTATGAAATGATTATACCAGAAATTTACCTAACTAATTGTAAACTTCTCACTTACATAAAACTTCCACTGTTTTGCTGTCAGGATCCACCGCCGACTCAATAGAAACTTCACATGAGTAATTCCCGTAGTCTTTGAACTTTGCTCCATTTTGATCTAAATATAATGTGCTGCTAGCATTTTTAAGGACGCCGGCTACAACGTTCATTGAGATTTTTTGATACACATCGTGAATAACAGAATCGTTGCCTTCAGGAATTTTACTGCCATTTACTTTCCATGTTGCTTTTGGTTTAGGATAACCATAACCTAAACAGGTTATGCTGACGTTCTTTTGGCCATATTTCAAATTTCTTGTACGATTTCCCATGATATAAGCTTTTGGAAGAGCTATAACAATTAGATGCAAATATATATAATAATAAATCAATTTTATATATAAATATTATATATATATATATATATATGTATATAATAAATCAATAGCTAATTACCTCTGAGACTCAGTCGCAAACTATTATTTGTCATTGATAAATTATTTTTAGCAAAACACGAATAGATTCCTATATTCATAAGTTGCGCTTCCTTGATAACAAGAGTCTTGTTAGCATTCCTGAAATATATATTTTGTTCATGAATGCTGTTGTTGTCCTTAGTCCACCAAACCTGAGGTGAGGGATTCGCTAACACGGTGCACTCTAGAGTTATGTTACTGTCGATAAGACCAGTGAAGTCTTTTGTTAAATTGATAATTCTTGGTATGACTAAAAGTAAAAGAAAAAGAGATGAAAAAATAATAACGACAGAATTTTAAGGAAAAAAATCTTGTTTTAAGATTTTCTTGTTCCGTCTCTAATGTATATATATATATATATATATATATTACATATCTTCTATCTATCTTTTTATTTATCTCTTATAATCTATCTTTTTAATGCAAGATCAGTTATCCCATGACATGTGGTTTTCTTATATGCGGTACTATTTATAGTGATTATACCATCGACTGAATGTAACACCTAAGATTGACAGCTAAATTGTGTGAAAAATTAGAGAAAGGTTTTGCCAGATTGTCTAGTAAAGGGGCAACGGTTCAAACACTAAAAGGAGCAATGTGAAAACCAAAACCTGGTGAAAGCCCAATTGAATTCCTGTAAGAGTTGCAACGATTATTTAGTATTTACTAAACCATTAAAAAAAAGAATAACTGACTTAGAAAGAAATTTAAGAAGAAACAAAGGAAAAAAAGATTTCCAACTCTAATTCGAATTTGTAGATGGCCTACACCCACATGTAATAGAATTGATAGTGGCCTATATACATTGCGATTAATAACCCCAAAGATATGGTTACAAACGCAAAAATAGGTACGCGCTGCGTACATGCGGATACTGGTATTAGCCATTTGGCTCACAGATGATTGAACAATGGAAAAAATACTGAAAATACTAACAATACAGGCTATAATGTTACAAAGTAAATCTATTGGGATGACATAAGTTTGGAACAGCAGTCATATAACTTTATTTTAATAATTTTTGTGAGGTCAAGCACATAGATCTAGTCATTCGCAGACGTTCTTAGGGTTGTACGTTTAAACCCCCTCCCCACTAACGTCTGTTCATCCGAGCAATACATTCCATTGTCTGACCAATTAGAGCAAGGCTATCTGGTAGCTGGAAGCCTTTAGCGTACCGTTAGCCAACCGTTGTCGGTTCACCCACTTGTAGCCTTTTCAAAAACTTTCGCACAGCTTTAATTAAAATACCATTCTTCGTAAATTTCGTGAAGTTCTAAGCTAAACTACTCAAAATATTAACTTTCAAGTAACACACGCAGTCACTTCCTTATTGTCCACCCCATTTCCGTCGGGTTTATGTTGACAATCTTTAGCCTCGCTGACGCTCATACACCTTAAATGTTCACGCACGTTTATCTGCATGTGGTGAAACAGAATAATCAAAATACCAAATACCATTCTTCAAAAATTCGGTGAAGTTAGAACTTCACCTTTCACTAAGAGCTATACCTTTGTGATTCTAAGTGCCCAGATAATTTTCATAGACTTAGACCCCGTTTACACGATGCCGGTACAAAAATGACATGAAAACGGCACACAATAAAGACGGGTTCCTTGACGGCATGAAATGAAAACGGAACACTAACCGGTTTCGTGTAAACGCCCGTGCCGTAACAGTTTGATGACGGTAATCACGATATATACGACCATGCACTATATTCGGGTCAGCAGTATTCACAAAGTCTTCTCAATTCTCATTGGAAGAGAATAGTCACATGCTAATCCGTTATTATATTATACCGGCACCGTGTAAAAGCAAGACTTTTTGGCCTGTACTTACACACCGGCATGATTTTGTTCCGTTTTCAAATTGTACCGGCATCGTGTAAACGGGGTCTTACTGCATGAGACATATAAGAAATGTAATACCAGCACGCCGTGTGACAACAATATCTCTTTCATGCTCACAAGCTTTACATAGACTTTCACGCACATTTGTTTGCATGAGCAGAAAAATATAGTCAGAACACTATCTATTTTTCGTAAATTTTGTAAAGTTCTAAGCTAAACCTTTCGAAATATTAGCTTTCGATTAGACAAGTTTTACACAACAACGCTCGCTCCATCCCTCTGTCGCTCGGCTCATGCTGGCGTTATTGAGAGTAGCGATGAATGCAGAAATCAATGCTTTCGTGTACACAAAGAGGAATGGAATATATCGCTCGGATGAGCAGACGTTAATGAAGAGGGAGTTTAAACGTACGACCCTAAAAACGTCTGCGACGGAGACTCTTATAGATCTAGCCATATATCGCATTCTAAAGCGAAACTCGGCTTCCTTCCGCTTTCTCTCGTAAACGCTCGTACAACATTCGTATCAACGAATATGGCCTATAATGACGTTATCTGGTGGATTACGTGATTGACGAAACATGGTTAATCAAGTGCAACCTGGCTCATAACAAAGCGGATCTGGTTTAGCAATCAGTATCCGCAAAAATCTTCTACCACAATTTAATAGTGGTGAGAAAGAACTACACTTACAGAAACGGGCCCAGTTAAGAAGGCTTTTTAAAACCTTCTACTGGCAGAAACCAAGGCATCAAACCAGTTTAGAAAAGATGCACGTTACAAGTGCGTAGCATTACGCAATGTAGTGTTAATCAACTTCGCCGGCCAAAACTTACCAGTCTACTAGAGAACCTCAAGTTCAGTTTCTGCATGAAGTTTCTTATAAACGCAATAAGCAAGTATGGTAACCGCATGGTAACAGAGCACTAAAAGCCTCTAGCAACAAAATGTTGCTCAGGTCAACTAAACCAAGACCTAATGCACAAGCCCAAAAGCCTTAAGACACGACAATAGCATAAATAACAGACGTTTGGTAGACGTTCGTCAAGCTCAATTACTCAGAAAAAATTTCTGAGCCCCAGATAGGGTTCGAACCTGCAACCTTCTAATGAGCGCTTAGACGCTCTAACCATTGAGTCACTGAGGCTCTGCCTCAGATGGAAAGCTAAGGTTGCAAATTCATAGTTAGTGCATGGTAGCGTTTTCATATGAGACGTTGTTAAAGTGATATGATAAGTTGTACGTATACATGCAGTGCATGTGGTACGTTTGCGAGTGCCTCATGTACTACATTCATACGTACAACTTATCATATCACTTTAACTACGTCTCATTGCTCATGGCCATGCATGCAACGCGTGTTTCCATCGAAACGTGTGTTTTCCTAAAGTGTGTTTTTCTTTAAAAATATATGTTATTTAAAAGGTGTGTTTTCATCTAAATTGTGTTTTCGTCTAAAGGTGTGTTACTTTTACACATCCTGCATATCAAAGCTGTGTAAAAACTAGCAAAGGGGAAAGGGTGTGTTTCTTTATGGCGTGTAACCTTACACAACACTATACTCACCCAGTGCATTAACACACATTGCATGTGTTTTATTTAACACAATAAGCGGTGTTATGTTGACATCTTTGCAGATAATGTGCTGCACTGACACACCAAATGTGCTATGTAACACTCTCTTGCGTGTTATCCAACACATCAATTTTTAAGAGTGTTATCTCAAAGTTACCGTGATTTACGGTTGACTATCGAAAATACTACACTTTTATGAAAGTGTGGTTTTCTACGTAACCACGAGTAAAGTAAGATACCCAACATACTAGTTGCGGAGATCAGTTTTCACTTTCGATATTAATTAATTTCTGCGGGTGCTGTAAAAACTTACCAAGAATTTTTACAGTCGCGTTTGACGTCGTTTCTCCGCCTCTATTTGACGCTCTACAAGTGACAGTAAACATGTATTGACCAGTGCTTTTCACGTCTTCAAGAAGTAGAGTTCCATTTTTATAAATTGTCTGTTTCATTGTAACACCTTCTCCTGAAGTATCCCAGCTAATGGTTGGTGGTGGCGGACCGACCGCCTCGCATGTGAATGAAATTTCCGCACCTTCACGAATTTTAGCATCAATCGGTCCTTTCAATATATGGGGTGGAACTATTATTTTAAGAAAGAAAAAGGAAGAGTATAAAAGTATGTGTTAGTTGAAATGCGAGTAAACTGGTTGCAGCAAGTTGAACACTCTATTACATTATAATATTTTTGTAAATAATTCCATATTAGCTATAAACTAGCCGGGGGGAAACAGGGTGGACAGTTGATAGACTGAGAAAGGATGTATGCCTCTGAACTATATAGTAGATCATTTCTCGCTACTTTGAAACATTCGAAACATCTTTACGCTAGCTGTTGTCACTCTGTTGACAATTACGTAGAAAAAGCATTTTACGTTGTAAAGACAACGAAGAACCTCAGTCTTTACAGAAGCTTTATAGTCCAGTTGCCAGATTGAAGACCTTGTTGTTGTGAGAAGGGTATTGTTTTTTTGTGGTTTTATACTTACATGGGTCTATAGAACTATATTAGCTTGGTTGCAGGAGCGGCAACTTTGGGGAACTCTGGTAGTTTGCATAAATCCAAAATGGCTCATTTGCACAAATCCAAGATGGCAGCCATTGAAAGGGTAAAATATAATGGTTTAACCAATCAGTTTAGAATCAACTGATACCTCTTTTTCGCATAATTTTGTAATTTGAGGTAAAATTTGGGGTCAATGGTCAAGGTCATTTTCGTCCAAAATAGTATAAATGGCTTAGCTCAAGCCCTAAGAAATCTATTTTAATAATTTTGGTGTCTATCTTACGGTTGTCGATGGTCGTGGAGTGATAATAAGCTTTTCAGCGAGTGAGAGTTAAGGTCATGTTCTAAAGGTCGAGGTCAAAATAATTTGAAGCCACAAAGTCCGCCCAAAAATATGGAAAATGCCATATTTCCGCCTAGAAGAATACTATTTTGATGGCAAGTCGATGGACAATTATTTTAGAATAATTGTCGTCCAAGGTCACAATTTAGGGGTCAAAGTGAATGTCAATTAATCAAAACTAAAATTTTCAATAATTAACCAACGTTGATATACTATTATTTCTCATGACATCAGTACGTATACAACATATCAATAAAATGAGAAAAAAATTAATAAAACAAAAATATATCAGTACGCGTCATTAACTACTCCCATTCCTCGTCAGGGTCTAATGCCCAATGTTCAACTTCTTCATCTTCTTCCACATATCCTTCTTCTCTCCCAGCTTCCACCTCATCTTCGTCGTTTCTCTTGAATGGGTTAAAGCATTCGTCACTGCAAGCACAAGCACAGTACACAGTGCATGATATCTTGTTGAGATGACAGCTGCAACGTCCGGTCGCCCATACCTTCCCCTCCACCTTACAGCCGCACCGCACGACATCCATAAGATCTGTGGGTCCTGGAGGCTGATTGGTGGTTGCTGGTACTGGTATGCCATCTTTGAATTGTGATGTCAAGTTCAGGTGGACCCTGCTTGTCAGCTGATTTGGCGAGTATTGTCTGCAAATGGACATGCAAGATGTGTAGGAAACGATTCTGTTCAGTTGGTGGTGGCGACATGATGTTGAGCAGATTTCCAGATTTACTTGTGTACATACGGTAACTCGCCTCACTCATTGTGGTCCCACGCTACTGACCTTAAAGAGCGCAAAAGAAGGCTTGTCGTGTTTCCATGAGCTGTGCATGGCTAGCATCAAGCTCACCGAATGCTGAATCCAACCCAGGGAAGTTTCCAGCCTTTAGGGTCTTTAGGGCTGACACTTGGGGTATCTGAGCCAGTCAGATAGTGCCTTCCTAGGATCTGCAGGCATATGGGACTGAGCTGGGCACAGGTGGCATTGATGTCCAAACGGTTCCATCGCACCGCTGCATCTGCACTATGGCCTGGATTTTGTGTCGGTACTCCAAGTACACGAGTAGCACGAACACATCGGTGTCATCTGCATCATCATGAGAGGATGCGGATCACTTGCGTGTCGGATTTGGCAACGATGAGATCATCGTTATGTCTGCTTCATCAAGGGTGAACGTACCCTCGCTACGGTTCTGGAAGATGGGTGCTAGCTCCATTTGTCGCTGCTGTCCGATGGTCAACAGCCTGCCGAAGATAGTCTCCAGTTCAAGGATCATCTTGTCACCCACTTTCACACGTTTCCTTATGTGCTACATAGTCTTGATAGGGCTTGAAATGGTTGCATGGAATCCAGTGGGAAGAGATATTAAGAGGATACCTCCTCATGGCTGCCAAATCCGACACTCAAGTGATCCGCATCCTCTCAGATGACACCGATGCGTTCGTGCTACTCGTGTACCGACACCAAATCCAGGCCATAAGATCCTAGGAATGCACTATCTGACTGGCTCAGATACCACAAATTTCATCCCTAAAAACCCTAAAGGCTGGAGACTTCCCTGGGTTGGATTCGACATTGGGTGAGCGTGATGCTAGCCATGCACAGCTCATGGAAGCAGGACAAGCCTTCTTTTGTGCTCTCCATGGGCAGCAACGTGGGACCACAATGAGTGAGGCGAGGTACCGTGTGTGGAAAGCTACCACCAACTGAACAGAATGTTTTCCTACATATCTTGCATGCCCATTTACAGACAATACTCGCCAAATCAGCTGACAAGCAGCGTCCACCTGAACTTGACATCACAATGTTTGGATGGGATTTTAAAGATAGCAAACCAGTACCAGCAACCACCAATCAGCCTCCAGGACCCACAGACCTTATGGATGTAGTGCGGTGCGGCTGCAAGGCGGAGGGGAAGGCGTGCGCGACCGGAAGCTGCAGCTGTCATCACGACAAGATATCATGCACTGTGTACTGTGCTTGCGCTTGCCGTGACGAATGCTTTAACGCATTCAAGAGAGACGGCGAAGATGATGTGGAAGCCGGGATAGAAGAATGATAAGTGGAAGAAGTATATGTAGAAGATGAAGAAGTTGAACATTGGACATTAGACCCCGACGAGGAATGGGAGTAGTTAATGACGAGTACTGATGTATTTTTGTTTTAGTAATTTTTTCTCATTTTATTGATATGTTGTATACGTACTGATGTTATGAGAAATAATAGTATATCAACGTTGGTTAATTGAAAATTTTAGTTTTGATCAACTGATATTCACTTTGACCCCTAAATTGTGACCTTGGACGGAAATTATTCTAAAATAATTGTCCATCGACTTGTCATGATGCAAAACTATGAGATAGATACAAAAACCATCAAAATAGTATTATTCTAGGCGGAAATATGGCATTTTCCATATTTTTGGGCGGACTTTGTGGGTTCAAATTACTTTAATCTTGCCCTTTAGAACATGACCTTAACTCTCATTCGCTGAAAAGCTTATTAATCACTCCACGACCATCGACAACCGTAAGATAGGCACTAAGATTATTGAAATAGATTTCTTAGAGCTTGAGCTAAGCCATTTATACTATTGTAGCGTGCAGCGCTATGGGGACTTGTACTTATTTTGTATAGTCGTGTGTACTCATGTAGTTGTGATTGTATAGTTGACGTGTGCGATTGTGTAAATAGCGTGAGCACTGTCGTGATACGGCAGTTGTTGAGTTGTCGTCCAGTAAAGTACACCTTTTACAATCTGCCGTTGTGTCCTTTCTATCCCGGCTTGGGCGGCAATCAACACACTCAGGTCTTTCTATCCCGGCTTGGCGCCTGAACATCGGCAAAACGTTACATCGGTGGCAGTGGTTGGATGTGTTTATCTGCAAAGACATTCGGTGGCAGTGGTTGGATGTGTTTATCTGCAAAGACATTCAGATTTCCGGAAGGGAACGAGCAAGGAAAATCAGTGGCAGTTCAAGATCAAGTCGCAGAGTGTGTAACGGCTTTCGTGGTGTTTTGGTAGACGAGTTCGGGCATCTGGTGAGTTTGATGGACTCTAGAAATCTCGACGCGGTTGAGTGAAAACCCGAAGTTGACGAGTGGTCAATGATTGAAGCTTGCGAAAAGCCCATTCGGACAAGTACGAAAGAACTGTACCATATGGTTTAGACGTGCTACGTTAGTTTTGTATTAAACGTGTGCTACATTGGTTTTGGACGTGCTACGTAAAAAGGTACGAACCTTGGTTGTTAACAAAAACATAATTATCGTTGTTGAATGATCATTGAGTAACCGTTGCGTTTTGAAGTCAACGTCAGCGTAGCTTCGTCAGCATCAGTACGTCAGCGTCAGTACGCCCGCGCGTGCGGAAGAGGAATAATAAGAACTTTAACGAACTGGCAAAAGTTGGGAAAATCGGGGGGAAAAAGTTGAGTTTGACCAAAAAATTGGACCAGAGAAGACGGCAGTGTTGGAGTTCGTGGAACTCGAGTACGAGAACTTGATGGAAAGTCAAGATGTTTTACGTTCTTTGAGAGAACTTGTGTATCGGTGGATTTGTGCGTGCCGTGGTAGTCCGTAACTCAGAAGAAGTTGTCAGTTTATGTTGCGTAACTTTGTTTTAATTTTGAAGAATTGTACATTGTGACATTGTACCTGTGTATTTGTTCAAAAAAAGCTCGTCGGTTTCTGCAGCTGTGTCAGCGAGTGAATCAGGAGTAATAACGATGCATCATGCATGACCACGCAAAGGAAGATGTTACAAACTTTGGTTTGGGACCTGAACGCAAACAACTACAAGAACTGTATGGGAATACCTTGATTTGTGGACTAATTGTTTTGTTTAGTGTTTATAGACTGCCTGATATAGATTATAATAGTTATAGTTGATTTGATTGGTTTGGTTGAGGATTTATATGACACTAATTAAATGACTTTGAAAGGCTTATAGAGTTATTTCAGTTCTAAGTATATACGTAGAGTTTTATGTTCGTAAGTTAAGTTGTATAGTTTAAGTAATGGTAGGGAGTAGTCAGTAGTAGACTTTTGTAACGAGCTTTTAGAGTATAGTGAATGTCAAGTTAGTTTCTAGTCAGAGCTAAGCTGTTATATAGTACTGTGAATCTGTGATGTAGATTATGTTAGTGTCTGTAAAGTATTGTAGAGCAGACACGAGGACGTGTCTTTTCAAAGGGGGGGGGGGGTAATGTAGCGTCCAGCACTATGGGGACTTGCAGGGGCGGATCCAGGATTTTTTTAAAGAGGGGGTTGACACCTCTAGGGGGTCCGGGGGTATGCCCCCCGGAAATGTTTTGATTTCTGATACCCTGAAATGCTATTTCCTGCATTTTGGGGACAATATTAGGATCAGAAATAGTGATTTTTATACGCTATATTATACACTAAACACAATTTATATATTATATATAATATAATATACCATATATAATAGGCCAGGGGGGTTGCAACCCCCATAACCCCCCTGGATCCGCCACTGACTTGTACTTAGTTTGTAGTCGTAGTCGTATGTACTGTAGTCGTGATTGTATAGCACTGTCGTGATACGGCAGTTGTTGCTGAGTTGTCGTCCAATAAAGTACACCAGCCGTTGTGTCCTTTCTATACCGGCTTGGGCGGCAATCAACACACTCAGGTTGACAAACCGCCTGAACATTGGCAAAACGTTACACTATTTTAGACGAAAATGACCTTGACCTTTGACCCCAAATTTTACCTCAATTTACAAAATTTTCATCAGAAATCGATTCCTCATATCAAAATTATACGAAAAAGAGGTATCAGTTGATTCTAAGCTGATTGGTTAAACCATTATATGTCACTCTTTCAACGGCGGCCATCTTGGATTTGTGCAAATCAGCCATTTTGGATTTATGCAAGCTGCCAGAGTTCCCCAAAAGACCTTTTCTTCGACAATTCCACAAAACAACGAGTTCACGCGATTGTTTATCTTGAGATTTGAATGTATAAATATAGCATCATTTTTTACCACTGTTTAACTTTTTAGACTTAGCTAGAGAAGTTGCCAAGTTATGGAATGTGAAAGTTAAAATAATCCCTGTGGTAATTGGGGCATTAGGAACAGTCCCAAAATATTTGGAAGATAGGATAAAGGAGATAGGAATATCAATAAAAACTGCACAAAATAATAAAGATAATAATAATAATAATAATAATAATAATAATAATAATAATAATAATAATAATAATAATAATAATAATAATAATAATAATAATAATAACAACAATAATAATAATAATAATAATAATAATAATAATAATAATAATAATAATCATCATCATCATCAAAATATGATAAATATGACTGTCCCAACCGGTAATCGAACTCAAGGTCTCCAAACGGCGACGATGTTTCGATAGCTCAATGGTGAGGGCGATGATGCGTTAATTCGGGGACCTTGGGTTCTATTCTCGTTGGGAACAGTTAGATTTTTTCATTATTATTATTAAAGTATAATAATAAGATCCACCGTAATTATACCGTCCAAAACATAGAGATCATCAATAAAAGTAGAGGGTACATCCAGTCAAACGCGGGTAACGAATTGGAGGCTGCCACCTTAAGCTTGGATCAGTTGGGGGGCAAGTTGGGGGGTGTAAAATACTCGGTCCTAGTACTTTTCCTACTATCCGAGAGCTAACTAAGCTAACACGGATGTAAAACTACTCGGTCCCAGACCTTTCCCTACTATCGGATAGTAAGAAAAGTACTGAGACCGAGCAGTTTTACATCCGGGTTTGCAATTTTGCCACCCAACTGATCCAAGACGGCAGCCTTCAAATGGTTACCCGATTTTGGCCACAATGCCCCCTTTAGTTTTATTTATAATCCCTAGGTCCCAAATACGTGCCTTGAAGGAGGTCATTTTTACATAGCAAACTCTAAAAAGACTGGAACAATATATATATATATATATATATATATATATACAACTTAATTTTGAAGACGCCACGGAGGTTGATATGTACTGCACTATAGGTGCCTGCAGCCCTGTTTAGATTAAATATATTGCAAAATAGATTAAATATATTGCATTATTAAAATTAAATATATTGCATTAGTTAGATTAAATATATTGCATTATTTCTGGGTTATAGTTTTTTAAAACAACGCGAATCTTTTGTAGGTCATACAGGCTCTGCAGTTCAAGTGCATGTATATAATCAAATTCAAAAACAAGAAAAACGTATATGGAATCGGTTGCAACAAACTACTGTATCTTGACTCAAATAAAGATGACATTTATCACGTCCTTAAAGCGTAAGTCTATAGTGACAACAATCTGTAGAAGATACAAACGCTGATATGATCAATGAACACGAGAAATGAGTCTGAAAACAGTCCAAAGAAAGCAACACAAATATTACGGAACTGTAAAAAGAAAATATGGTTTCATAATTCAAAAGGAATAAAGAGTCAATTTTGAAGGGCAAAATTACAGCTTGACAGGCTGCAGGGATTCATCAAATAAATAAGAATAAATATCAAATAAAACCTAAGTTTATTGTCAAAGCAAAATTCTACTTTTATTTGGAAAACTATATGTCCTCCTTCAATCTATTTCCACCATCAAACGTACTTCCTACAGAGGGGTTAATGATTCTAATACATATTGGCTTCGTTATGTCAATTCTACAGAAGTTCAACTATACAAAAGTTTAAAAACTCCTTGTTTAGCCATTGTTCTGTTTTCTACAGCTCCAACATTGATCAGACGTTCATACTTTTTCCCAGCAGTCGTAAGTTTAGTTCTACCCAATCATAAATATGGTGGTCTTAAGGTATCGTTGCAGCCTTTATAGAGTTCACTATCTTTATCAGACTCAAAAGCAATTGGAGTGTAACTCGAAGACGGGTGGCCCAGGTCTAGATCCGTGCGCATCGAGCGTGAGTCGGCGGCTGACTCATACCCAGCTGGCTCTATACCGTTAAAGGTCAACGAATCCTTTCGAAGTTGTATTTTCTGAAAGGGTTATATCTAACTTAGCAAAAGTAAAGAAAAATATATATATAATGGAGGATCGTGTTGTGTTGCTAATTCGAGTTCGGTGTGTCTAAACCGTAAAACTGATAAATTATTTATAGATTTATTTTCTCCATTTGTGTTCTTTTAACCTGCATAGAACAGCAATAATTTGGCGTATACGCGTATACCAACGATAGGTACATGTAAGATCACACCTAGGGCAAGGTCATATCAGTGCATAATGAATACAAGATAAAAATAATATTTTCTCCACACTGGTATTAGACATCGTATTTTGCAAGTTAAACAAACAAATGTTATACCAACAGATACATATACAATCAGGGAAAATACGACAAACATAAGTTTTGAAGGCGCCGTGCGGCTTGCTTGTTATTGCACAACAGGCCCTTTTAGACGTCCTTAAAAAAGGGATGAGTAAATTCGCACCTAACAATTACGCTCAGATGGTAACGCTTTTGGGTTCATATGTTATAACCGCACATGCCTACCACAATATAGCCTGATACAGGCACGAAAGTCACTTGGGGGAATTCAAAAGTTTGTGTAAACTCGAGCAATGGGCAAGATTTTTTCATAAGTACTTTAGAATCCTGTCAAACGCACTCGAGTCAAATAAAGGCAAAAAATGTGCTGTGACTGTGATGTCACAAGCGTGTTTACAAATACTTATATAAACACGGTAACTGGTCAAACATAGCATGGAAAAACCGCAATTTATTTTATAAAAAAGTAGTATTGTCTACTTACAAATTATTTCCACTGTTCTTCTAGCTGGTATGTTACTCTCGTTAGCGTTTAGTACTTCACAAGTGTAGTTTCCATAGTCTTGGAACTTTATCCCAGCTGGTCTTAAAAACAAAGTACTTGTGATTCCGACCGTTGTGCCAGTTTCGTCATCATTTTCGGTTTCAACTACCCACTGATATATAGTCGAACGATCTGCAATTTGCGTTGAGTTAACTCTTGTTATTTCGGCACCGTCGTTCTTAATCCACATAACACGTGGCGTCGGATAACTCCTTCCCACACAGATTATGGAGACATTTGTCTGATTTTCTTTCACATGCTTAACGTTTGTTTCATTCACTGACACAGATGCTTTAACTGTTGGAAAATAAGAAATACACTATATTTATTAATAGATTTAATTTTATCTATTTATTTATTTATTTATTTTAGATTATTGAACCGACCGAGGTCTATTAGCTGTTTATTATTTAACAATATATATATATACATATATATATATATAATGAGTGGCCGTTCTGTACCGGGGTATACAGACACGAGGCGAAGCCGAGTGCCTGTATCCCGATACAGAACGGACACGAATTATGTAAATGACTTCTAAAACGTCTATTAAGTTAGCTAAAACTACATCATGTTAAGAGCTGATAAACCTTCGAGGTAAGGTTTAATATAGGTTACGATTATTAAATTACTGATGTGAGAATGCGCTATGATTTAGTATTATCAGAGTTGGAAAAAGTATTCAACCTTCCTCCGGATGGGTTTTTAAGTTTAGATAACCTTCCTCAAAATATATAGCGAGAATTTTGTGTTTTGCAACATTCATAAATACTGCGTGACTTTTACAGTACTTTGGTTTTCTAGGTTTTCCTAGGTAAGCTTTGGCATACTACAATAGCTACTAATAACTGACCGCTGCTGACTGATAGCCTGCCAACTACCCTCGATTGCTGCGAAGATACAGACATCACAGCAGACATCAGTGTACATGTCTCACACATGTAACTGCTACCACTGTCAGTGCTGCATAATTGTTGGTTAGCCAGTGTTTTGCGGCAAATCGCATTTCTTCTCGACACCTTGCTTGATCAATTGTAACTTTCTCAGATTACCGAATGTGTTGTTTCACGTGTTTTCACTTTAAACCTTCCTCATTAAAGTAAACCTTCCTCCGAGTGGTACCCGCATACCCGCAGCTTTTTTCTAACTCTGAGTATTATTAGTCCAACATTTTATATTCTAAGTGACGTGCCATAAATAGCCGTTCTGATCAACATTTGTTGAATAACTTTTGTTGAACAAATATTTGCATCTTCATCTTGTAGGACGCTACCAGCGTACCTCACTCAAGATAGTTGAATGCAATGTGTCTGTACACATGCTACAGAACTGATACCAGTGTCTGTAAATGTGATACTTTTCTTGTATCGGGGTAAACAGACATTGATCAAACCTTAATTTCTTTTGAATTTTCCTCATGAATTATTAAAGAGTTTATATATATATATATATATATATATATATATATATATATTGCTATATTGCTTACATAACTGATATTATTTACCCCAACGGTCGCCCACTAGCAATACCGGAGTTAAATACACAATAATTCGGCCAATGTTGTACAAATTCACCCCTTCTTAAATATCATTCAGAATAGTCGGAAAGGTATCTCGCGGTCAATTAGGTCATTATTACAGTCCAACATTCGTTGTTCATCCAGAAACGTTTCATAAAAATAAGAAAAAGAGTCCTATCGATATTTGGTTAGTCTAACATATCCATTACACACGCAGACTTTATGCTTACTACCACTACTCTGACATTGATTAGCAGTCCCATATTGATTACCAGTAGAGAAAACAAAGAGCATATATACGTCATTTGGATTTAAAGTTTAGTACTTTTTAAAAAGACGTATCTCCTTTTGTAATTTATGACGTAACCACAAAAGTAAGTAAGAATATTGTATAAGTCTAAGCTACCAGAGTGATCACCGCTTCAAAATTAATTATTATAGTTCCACATTGATTGCTAGTCCCACAATGCTTACTAGTCCTAAATTAATTACTAGTTCTACATTAATTACTAGTTCCACATTAATTACTGGTTCCACATTGATTACTAGTGCCACATGGATTACTAGTCCCACATTGATTACTAGCTCCGCATTCGTTACTAGTTCCACATTCATTACTAGCACCACATTGATTGCTAGTCCCACGTTGATTACTAGTTCCACATTGATTACTAGTGCCACATTGATTACTAGTCCCACATTGATTACTAGTCCCCATTGATTACTAGTTCCACATTGATTACTAGTTCCACATTGATTACTAGTCCCACATTGATCACCAGTTCTACATTGATCACCAGTTCCACATTGATCACCAGTTCCACATTGTTTACCAGTGCCACACTGAGTAGTAGTCCCACATTGATTACGAGTCTCACATTGATTATTAATCTCACATTGATTACTAGTCTCATGTACATTGATTACCAGTCCCACATTGATTACCAGTAGAGAAAACAAAGAGTATATATACACGTCATTTGGATTTAAATTTAGTACTTTGAAAAACGCATCTCCTTTTGTTTATTACGTTACCACAAAAGTAAGTAAGAATATTATATAAGGATATTAAGTATTGCATAAATAAGCATAGCTAGGGTTAGCAATAGAGACGGTCACGTAATGTACCGTTATAAAATGAATACTGAGGAATACGAGTCAGGGAGTTTGGAATGGCCTACAAATACCGTAAAATTCGTTAAAAACTCAAGTTACTTAATTAGTAATTGAATAAGTAGCTTTTAGAATGTTCGTCAAACAGTTATAACTCATTATTTTCGCACGAGTTCGGATACTATAGATGTACACATGTTGGAATTACATGCCGCACGGCAAATGTGTGCGCGAAGGTTGCACGATGCTACAACACATAACAAAAAGCACTATATATTATACACGAAAGTACAATCCTATAAGCCTTTTTTCAGAAAATTACGAGTTTTAGCAGTAGGGAAGTAGTATAAACGATTGGAGGAGTAAAAACACAGCAAAAGTATAATTCCAAACAAAGTCTACATATTAATCTATTGCGAAATAAAACAATTTGAACGATAAGTTTTCT